>CM023943.1:907007-976738 GCA_013407115.1 Glycine latifolia
TATATATATATATATATATATATATATATATATATATATATATATATATGATAACATTGTCTTAGATTTTTTTTTTAATTAATCAATCATGCATGGTATCCCCATTAAGGATTGTCATTTGACGAAGTGCATGTGCCAGGCAAGAACAAATGTTGGTATATGTAATCAAACAAGTGTTATGAACTACAAGTCTATCCAAGCGTAAACATACACATATTTCGTATTCTGATTATTCTCCAGTTTCTCTCCTGTTTTTATTATCAAAACATTGCTGTGAAACCCTGAGCTTTCTTTCACTTTTCTACACAAATTTAAAGTTGTTGACACCCCAACCCAACAGCAACTTTCCAAAATCCAATTAATTGACAACTCATAAGAATCCCATCAATGTTCTGCAGTGTGAGAACAGAAGAAAAGAAGAGATCGATATTAACAATAAGATAAATATCTCCAGGTACTCACTGGTGCTGCATGGACGTATGTATTGAATAACTTCTGATCAAGGTTTTAAAAAACTTTCCATAACCATGATTTGAATCACAACATCAAGATTTTTTAATTGTTTGCAACCGTAATTGAAATAGCATAGACTACATTTATCCGCAATTAATGAACGTGACGAAACCAGCGACTGTGGTCAATATTTAAAACATTGCTTCTAATTAAAGAGTTAATATTATGCTTCCATTAGATACATTCTAATTACATGTAAAATCCAATCCAAATAAAAAATAAATATCAAATAGAATTTATGGAGTAAAAGTTCAAAGCCATTACGTACACTTGAGCCTAACAATAGAACTAGGAAAATCAGAAAACTAAGTGAAAACAAAAGCAGTAAGAACACAAGTCAGTGAGAATATATGGATGTTGTTATACAGAAGGAATAAGACAAAATAGAAAACTATATGAAAAATATATCTGTTGGAAGGCAAAGAAACATTAATGAAACATATGTTTTTAAAAATAGATCACCAATTGCTGAAACATAACTAAAAATAAAATGATCCTGCTAGAATTACTGCTCTTAAACAGAAAACATAACATAGAACAACTTGATAATATCTCTCAAAGACTTGATCTCTTGACCAATTATTCAGCAACATCCTAACTGAATATTAAGGCATTTTACTACTAATTTAAATTATTGTTTCTCTTATATATGAATAAGTTGTTAAAATAGTTTAGATAGGAAGAAGTTTAAATTTTCTAGTTTGAATTATTGTTTTCTAATATTATGTTTAGGTTGTTAACATTAGTTGTATAAATATACCTCATATAGAAGTAATGAATGAGTGAATAAAATATGAGTGAATGAAGAGATGAATGAATAAATGAATCAGGGTCGGCCCTGGGCTAGGGCAGACGGGGTGCTCGCTCAGGACCCAAATTTTTTTTTGTTAGCTTAAGTAAAAAAAATTAAAGCATTATATGTATCTTTAATATACAATTTTGAAAATGATTTGGAATATAACGAATTTTTATATCTTTTAATATTGTTTGTATTTCAAAAAATTTGTGTGTTAAGGGCCCATTTTTTTCACTTCGTCCCGGGTCAAAGAATTTTTAGGAACGGCCCTGAAATGAATATAGAATTATTATTTCTCTTATATATGAACTGGTTGTTAAAATAGTCTAAATAAAAAGAAGTTTGAATTATTGTTTATTACTATTGTGCTTAAGTTGTTAACATTAATTGTATAAATATAGCTCATATAAGAGATGATGAATGAGAATAAAAAATGAGTAAATGAATGAATATGAAATAATGCCTATCTGATTTTTAACAAATTGGTTTTAGGTGTAAAAGGAACAATTGATAGGTCGTGCTTCCTTACTCTGCCACTAATATGATATCGACATCTCTGATTAATACCATTCCGATCATCCATGATATAAATCTTCCCTAAAATCACTCAGTGACAGAAATTCAACGTCATGTCGTAGTTCTTGGAGAATCCTGGAAACAACTGGGTTCACAATCATATGAAAATTCTTATTATTATGCCAGTCATACACTGTGATATAAATCTTCTTGTTCCAACCAGTATTGAAAGAGTTTGAGATAATATCACTATCATGTTGTACAACAAGGCCATACATTTGATAGACGCGGAATATCATGACACCTTGAAAGTTATGCTTAAGAACAGTCTTGCACGTAAAATTCTCCTCCTTATAACCCCGATAACACTCGAGTTGAAACAGTTCAAGAGTTGGAGATGCAGAGATGTAACTATGGCTTCATAGAAATCTCCAATCTTTTTTACAACAAAGATGTAACTATGGCTTCCTTGATCGTAAGGAACGAAATGATGTGACACAGAATATCATTCGATAATTCGCTAATTCTATTCTCTTCTGTTTTTCTCTCAATCGTCATTGTCGCTCCCATGATCAAGTGTAGGGTTTTTGTGCATTCAATTGCTCAAACCTGGATGAAGAATCAGTGTTGAAGGCAGAAACTGACTGACAAGTTTCAATTTGAATCTTGTATATATCCCTCTAGATTGGCCGAACACACATCAAAATTTGTTAGCAGTATAATTTAAATCAATTTCACCTTTAAGCCAACGAATGATATATATATATATACACTCTAAAAGGTATAACTACGATTTCTTATTTTAAAATTTTATTTTGAAATAAGAGATATAATTTATTTGTTTCATATAAACATCAATCTAGCAAGGAGATATATAACTCAATTGATTGAGAAATCCTAATTCTATCTTTGTTTCATATAGATAAAATAAAAAAGATAAACATTTTACAGTATCTTCAACATATAAACTATGAGAATTACTAATAATACATATTGAGTGTCTCTTTTCGACTAATATAAATAAAGATTAAAAAAATAGTTTAACTTTTTTAATTATTTAAAAAATATTATATCAACATTTTTTTGTCTTAATCTTTCACTACATCAAACAAAAAGAAATACTACATGAATAATTTAATTTTAAGTTCTACGCATTAATTATTTGTATTTAGTCACTTGATTTACACCGACATCTTTTATACATTATATTAACTCCTTTAATTATTTAAAAACATCACATTATATACTCTTATAAGAAATATTGTTATAAAATTTCCAGAAAAACAAAAATATATGCAATCTAAGAAAGCTAAAGAAATGTGAGTGCAATTTATATTTATTTTAATTCAAAAAGGGGAAGAAAAACTTGTTATGGTAGGTGAGTTATTAAATGTAATTAGTTGGTCATGTTGCTCGAATGACTTGTTCATTTCCTGTGAAAATAAATTTATTTAAGATCAAGCTTATATAATCTAACATCGAAAGTTGTCTGGGTGGTGTAGTTGGTTATCACGCTAGTCTCACACACTAGAGGTCCCCGGTTCGAACCCGGGCTCAGACATGGTTGTAATGTTTTCCATTTTTTGTTTATATTGATAGGCATTTGCTACTAGGTTTTTTTTAATGAAAAATCGTGTATATCTGTCATTGGCAAAATGATGTTAACTTGTTTTGCTGTTTAAGGTGGTTGGCAATCTCTACAACAATGATCAATGATCCAATTGTTATATCAGCAGCTTCACAGAACTGAGTTGAATTCGTTATTTGAAACTGCAGGAGATTAACACAAGATGCACCTCAGTTTTACAGAAAGAACTAGAAAATTTTTCACAGGGACTTTTTACTATGGAATTCAGCTAATCTTGTCTATACTAATTGAATTGGCCGGGTTGAAGTCAGTGATGGTTATTTTCATATGGAATAAATCACCAAGGGACTTTCATTTCATGGACTATATATCTAATTAGTATCCCTTCCCATGTACGATAATTAATGAAGCTACCATTGTCCAAAATTATATTCTGATTCTAGTGCATCTTCTAATAAAATTTTTGGTTAGTGTTTCTAATAAAATGTGGATGAAATTCTCACAAACTAAAACCTATTCAGAATTCTTTAAGCGTTGTTCAATTTACATGAGAAGTGAACCTATATAGATGGTAACAAGCTGAAAATAAAATAGTAGCATTGAAACAAAAGTAGATGGGTGACTATAGTACTGTACAAGGAGTGCCAAGGGAAATCATGAATGGAAAAAGGTTGGACATCTCATTCATTAGTGATTTTCTTCACATACCCCCTTACTTTTCAAATAGAGTCTCTAAAAGACTGAAAATATGAACCTCCAATTAGTGTTATAAATTATAATTTTAGTTTTCTTAATTAATTTAAAAATCTTGTAATTTTTTACTTATAGATAAATTATTTTCATTATATTTTTAATTTCATTTTTATGCTTTTTCATATTATGTATTCTACTGTTAATCTTATTTTATATAATTTTTTTATATAATATTCTAATGTTAATCTTATATTATATCTTAAAATATTTTTAATCAAATTTTAAATAAAGTATAAGAAAATGATAAAATACACTTAGACATTGTATGTTTATTATCTTAATTAATGTAATAGTTAAAATAAATTATTAAATAATAAATTAAATATTATAAGTATTACAATGATTAAAATAAGTAGGGTATATAAAAAAATATGTAGAAGGAATGAGTGAAAAAAAACTAAAAGTTTTTTCTTTACGGAATAAAAATTAGAAGTAAATATTTTAAAAAATGTTCCTTAAGAAAACGAAACGTCCGCGGTTACTTTCACATAAAAAAATGTTCACGGACAAAGGCGATTTCACGTGCAACAAAACGCATATATATATTTATTAAAATTTTAAAATTATATATATTTATTATATAAGTATGTCGATACTCACAGCACTAGTATCCATGGTTTACAGTTATGACTATTGGGGTACCTAATCTCATTGGCTACCTTAACTTTCGTCTCTCAATATCAGTGTTGGCCCCACAGAGTACTTTCGTCATTAGTGTTGTTTTTGATCTTTACGCATTTCGCATTTCACTGTTCCACCAAAAATTTTCTCTGCCCCTACCGTACTCCAGCTCCAGCTTTGTAGTTTCCACACTGCCTGTCCAGGGTTTGAGTCTTGGGATTTGACGGCAAACTTAAAAAGTCACTTACAGACGCAACTAATATTATTCAAATAAGAAAATTTTATTCATATTTCAAAATTTAAATTAAAAAAAATCAAAATATTTTTTTCAAAAAAAGTTCAATTTTTTTAAAAAATTGAAAAATCTAATCGGTTCAATTGGGATCTAAGATCGACCCGCCAGATTTGATCGGACCAAACTGGTTCGATTAATTTACTGGATTCAGGTTCAGACCGGATGGATTTGATAACAGTAGATATTTAGGAATCGTCGAATCTCTCTGTATGGAAAACCAACAAACAACTCCGTGAAGTTTTTAATTGAGGTGTCAATTTGTGGTTCGGGGGACAAAAAAAAACACAAGTTTTGAGAGACTAAACCCAACAAGAACAACCTCGTTACATTCACAACACTATGCAAGCACTGTGTCCTTCACTCCCAGATTGCAGCACTCTTCGAGTGCCCAGATTCTCAATCAGTGCCACTCCTCCAAATTTTGCATCTTTTCTGAGCCCCTCCAAGGTTGGAATCAAATTGAGTTGTGGGATTCACAAACCAGTTTGGAGGAGTAGGTGTGATGGTTTAAGGGTGCAGTGTGCAGCCTCCAATGGAGAAAATGATGATGGTGATGATGGGTTTTACATCAGAAGGTGTGTTGAGCTTGCAAGGAGGGCTGTTGGGTTCACCAGCCCCAATCCATTGGTGGGGTGTGTTATTGTAAAGGATGGCAAAGTTGTTGGTGAAGGCTTCCACCCTAAAGCAGGCCAACCTCATGCTGAGGTACCTACCTTCTCTCTCTCTAAATTATTCTATTGTTATAAAGAGTAATAAAAATATTTTTTAATCGGGAAGTGTTAGTTCTTAATTGTTAGAATATTAGTTTTGTTAGCCAAGGGGATCAAACTCGTAATCTTCCCCTCCTTCCTTTCTCTCTTAACCATCCAACCCACTCTAATATCTCCAAAAGATAAAATTATTTGTATGTTGATCCATGTAGCAGACTTCACCTAGTGGGATAAGGCTTTGTTGTTGTTACTTGTTTGTGTGTTCATTATATGCTCATTAATTATACTGTATTCTTTTGTGGTATTCTTTCTTGTTGGTTTCAGCGAATTGGCATTTGAAACTGGTGATAAGCCTAATTTGAATTACAATGGTGATTGTTCTAAGAAAAGAAATTATGAGATGTTTTGGGCGAGGTTTTAAAAGCTGTATGCAATTGCGATTTAGGTCGCAACGTCAAGGTTTTTGGTGTGTTTGTGACCGCAATTGTAGCCGCATTGGTCACAATTTCCTGCAATATCAAGGAATGTGATAAAACTATGACCGCAACTGCAATTTAAAACCTTGCCGAGTAACATGTTTTGATTGTGAGATGGTACTATGTCTTAGAATTTAGACAAAGAATCTGTGTTTTTTACTGAATATGTTGAGTCGGGATATGAGAATGTCAGGTGTTTGCTCTGAGAGATGCTGGTGACTTGGCGCAAAGTGCAACGGCTTATGTGAGCTTGGAACCTTGTAATCATTTTGGCCGGACTCCACCTTGCACTGAAGCTCTAATTAAAGCTAAAGTGAAAAAGGTTGTTGTTGGGATGGTGGATCCAAATCCCATAGTTGCCCTCAAAGGGGTGGAAAGATTGAGAGATGCAGGAATTGAAGTTATTGTGGGTGTAGAGGAAGAGCTATGCAAGAGCCTCAATGAGCCCTATATTCATCGCATGTTGACCGGAAAGCCTTTCCTTACTTTGAGGTAATTCAAATCTCCCTTTGTCCTTCGACGCTCCCACTTGGTTTTCATTAACAATTAACGTATGGCTGTTCTTTGGGTGTATTTTGGAGTTTGGTTGATTAGCATATTTTTAATTCTTAGATAAACATGCATTTCACAGCTTAGATTGTTCCTGTATTGCAGATATTCTCTTTCTGTCAATGGAAACTTTGTGAACTTACTTGGGAATGGAGTTACAGACTGTGGTGGATACTACTCCAGGTTATTACAAGAATATGATGCAGTGGTAATCTCTTCTTCCTTATTCAGTGAAAATTTGTCACTTCCTGCAACTCAAGAACCTGGAGCCAACCAACCAATTCGGATTATAATACATAAAGATCCTAGTTCTTCAAATCAAATTCAACTAGCCATCAATGATGTTACTGGCAAAGTAATAATCTTTACAGACAATAAAACAGTAACAGCTCCTGAAGTGGCTCAACAAGGAATTGAAATTGTATCTCTGGATCAAATAAATCTAGATATGATCTTGGATTATTGTAATCGTCAAGGATTGTGCAGTGTTCTGTTAGATATTAGAGGGAGTTTCGGTGAGTTTGAAGAGCTTGTTAAGGAAGGTATCAAGAAGAACTATATTAATAAATTTGTCACAGAAATTTTGCCAGTTTGGGACGGATGGGCTGAGCCAGATCCTGTACAGACATTTAAGAGCTCAGAGCAAGGACTAAAAGTGGTCAATTTGAAGTCCATGGCCTCAGATCAGAGTGTTGTGATTGAGGGATATTTTAAACTTTAGTAAATGGGGTCATGATTGCCCACAAATTCCATTTTACCATTGTTTCAGTGTCATGGATTTTGCCAGTGATTATTTGCTATAGGCTAAAATTACAAAGCAGTTCTTGTATTTTGCCGGTGGAAACTTGAGGGTATTTTCAATAACGATCTTTATTTTCATTATTTCTGGGCTAACATTTTTCTTAGCTTTAAGGTTTTGCTTATATGCAAATACTTTGTCCTCAAATTTAGAAGAGATTTGCCAGTCAGTTGCTACCTTGAAGTTGGGCTGCATGTTTAATGTGGAATGTAAACTGTGTATGTTAGCAGTTTGATTTGATGTGGATAGTTCATGTGGTAGTTTAACAAAAAAAAAGTAGAATACTTGATTTGAGCTTCCTTGTGCACTGTTTCTCTGTTTGAGAGTAAAACAGCATATTATATAATTCAAATAAACTTTGATGAATTATTATAATGAGGATATAGAGTACATTATGAAATTCAAATATTTGTATGTTGCAGCACTGAAAAATGATAAATTCTGCAAGGATTTTTCCCCTTTTATTTGAGGATCTTAGTGCAAAGATAAAGATTGCTTATTCTTCCATTATAAATTTATTGTTCCATTTTATTGGTTTTGCTATTGAGAACACTGTATCTGAACATGGAGAGAAGGCTCCAAATGTTGTTTATAAAGAAAGCTGGAGAATCAAATGAGGATTGCGGTTTAATAGGCATGCTTGGCCTGATGCTCATCAGTTTTTGGTAAATTTCACCTGCCCCAATTGGTTACTTCATTAACCTTGTTCTTAACTCTCAATTCTCCTGTTCATGACCTTGCATTGCTCAAATGTATTATTTATGTACTAGAAATGCAAAGTTGATATTACTTATGTTGATAAGTTTGACTAGTCTAAATTTATCTCATTAGTGGCATGCCTCAGGAAGCACTGGCACAGTTGTAAGTAAAGTTGTGACTTGTTGGTAATGAGTTCGAATTCGGAAACAGCTTCTTTGTATATGCAAGGGTAAGGTTACGTACAATATCTCTTCCTTTTATTTTCGTTTGCGAGGAGCCTCTGGACAATGGGATACGCAGTTTTTTTAGTGGCATGCCTTGGGAAGCACTGAACAATGCAATGCAAGCACAAGTCGTTTCCCCGGTATGGCACATAGCATCTTATTTTCAGTCTGTTGCCCTCACAGGACTTGGGATGGAGAATGAAGCCCAACCAGCACTTAAAGAGGGCACAACACTGGAATCCAAACGGAATGCAACTCCCAAGCAAAAATGATAACATTGTACAGAAACAAATTATTGCTGATTTTGTTCTGCCTCATGACTGCCCCCAAGACATTGATTATAAAAAATTCATCTTGGATACCAATAGATCCACCCTCTCAAAAAGTTGCATGTGTTCGAAGATTTCTTCAAGAAACAAGATTGGATGACTGTTTATAACACCCCTTCCCCCTTTTTTGTTGGGTCGGCTAGGATGTTCATTTAGTTCTATGATTTGATTGATTGAGCATGAATCCAAACTTGAGCATTTTTTTGTTTTAATTTATTAAAGGTTAAAATTGTGAAGAGTTAAAAGCTGATGTTCACGGCTGTGTAATTAGTGTTGACTAGTGCCAAGCAATATTTCCTTTTTGTCGGGTGCAAATTATTGGGTTTAGGACCCCAAAATAGTGTTCATTTCCTAGTGCACATGCTGATGAGTCATGACCCTAAAATGTTGTGGACTATGATATTACTTCCTCTGAGCTCATATATAAACAATAATAACTAGTTTTACACTATGAGTCAAAAGGGATTGACTTTTTCATGGCTCAATTTTTCTATCCACTTTATACCCTTCTCTGATTCTCTCTTTGTTTACTGCTTTATCTTTCTTATTAAGGTATATACATCCAAAAATGTGAAGAAGAAAAACCTTTTTTGCAATTACAATAATACATACCTCTGTTTCAATTGAAAAGCAGAGTTATGTGGTAGAACCTGTCCAATTAAGTCCTCGTAGTTTAAATAATACATTGCATACCTTTTCAAAATTGGCAACTTTGAAATGGATGAAATTAATGCTGTTATTTGTGGATTAGAATCCTCAAGAGTTAAAAAAATTGTTATGCGCATGCCATTATGATCCACAGGCTTGTAACAATAGAAATTGAACGTCTGTTTGTTCTTTGTAGAGAGGCTAATAGATTAGAACTATGGGAGATTTAGTAAGTTTAGGACTCTAGAAGATCGAGAACTGTCAATATTGAGCTCTAATTTTGCTTTTCAATTTTATCCTTAGGATACTTTTTAAACAGTTTATAATTATTTTCGGTAGAGCTTGCCTCGTTTTTTGCTGTTGATCAGTAATAAAATCTTGCTGATATTTGTATTATGACATGAATTTGGAACGGGAAGATGTCTTGAAATTTTAGTTACCAGAAGCACTTGTGTTCTATTTTATGCTACAGTTGCATAACTATAAATTATGAATCTATGGTTTGAGAAATGTAGCTTTGGCATCTCAAAATAATGCCATTGCTTACCAAACAATAGGAAGAAAACGTGTAACAAAAGAACACAGAACTTCAAAGTCTACAAATCAAAATAGAACCCGACTTTAGGAGAAAAGATCCTCTCGTGATTCATTAAACAATTTCTTATGTACATGCCGTAGAGAAAGCAAATGTCTATTAGAACCTCTGGTTCGTTCTGAAAGTAAAGATAGTCTATAAAATTAAAGGCCTGAATTGATGACCTTATATGTACATGAATTATGGATTTCTGATATATATACAGACCCAGTTCGTGACTAACATACATTCACCATTCTGGCCAATTTGAGGTATAGACTTTGTCAAGCTGGTGCAAGTGTAGCACAATTATCATTAGTGACTACATGATATAATTCCTAACTACAACTAACTTGGCTAAACAAGTACCAAGTACCGAGCCACCTCAAAAGCAAAAATTGAAGACATTCATAGTAAAGTACCCTTTCATCTATGAGTTAGGCCAGCCATTAGGTGAATGCTCTTCAGCGTGGCTCTTTTGCTTTGCAACAAGGCGTGCATGAATTAAATTTCCAGAAGTAATTGCTTCTTGGATGTCTGTCTGTGCCTTTTGGCAGAGATCATCAAGTGCAAGTGTTGCAAACGGCTCCTCTATGAGAACTCCAACCTACAACAATTATTTTCACATTTTTGGATTAGCTTTCTTCTAACCAGAAATCTCTGGAGTTGCATTTGAAAGAAGAGTACTATAAACATACAACTACTTTCTCTTCCATCTCATTTCCACTTTTTTTTCCCTTCCTATTATCTCACTCTTCTTTTCTCGTCACATAATTTATCACATCTATCAATTTCTCTCTCTACCTTTTCTTTTTCTCTTCCTTCCACCCCAAAAAGGGGTGAATGTTTATATTTTTCCTTCCAATAATCCATCCATCAATAAATTACAGAACAACTTATTTTGATACATTAAATAGTCCAGGAGTCAAGGTACAGGAGAGGATCATACTTCTTCTATGCAAAACAAAGAGGCAGCGCTAATAAAGGTAGCAGGAACCACAAGCCAATGGCAATCATCCCAAAGTATGATAGGCAGTGTCAAATGCCACAGGACAAGAAACCTTGAGGTCAAGCGAGTATATGCCAGTGGAATGGGAATACCCATAAGTTGGTCACATATGCCAATACCTTCATGGAAACAAGTGATCTTTGATTCCTGTACAACAATGAGGGAAGTGTTATACAAACAAGGAATTACCAAAGTGAGCTGATATGTTAACAAATCCACATCTACAATACAACATCACCAAATTACTGAGGAGTCACACAAATTTACATTCTTGACAACTTCACATGCACCAATGTTGCCTAATTCAGCATGTACAAAAATGCTAACAATCAAAGATTTCAACACAAACCTTGCAAACAATTCCAATTAGCACATACCAGGACATTTCTTTTAGACTCCTCCAATTTCAGCAACCGGATGCTCTGCGATATAAACTCAATAATGCAGTGAGGCCGGTGATCCGAATTCATGACCACCGCCAGATCATCCACTTCCAGCAAATGCTGAAGATCTCTCCTAACATCCGAACCATACAACACGTGGCACTGCAATCAAAAAGCAAGTTTCACTATCAACTGCAAGTCTGCAACTAACTACCAACCTAAAATTCCAATCACCGACACCATTCACATTACATAAAAAAAAAGGCCCAAAGTGATAGAAACCCAACAAGTTAGATCTAGGTTTTAGAAAACAGTCATTGTTACTGCAATCAGCCAAATTAGCTGGCTGCATTTTTCTACAATTTACTAAAGGAAAAATCTTAGATACATATTCATAGGCATTTTTGGTATTGTTTTCCAATCAGAAATAGAATTGCATCTGAATAATCTTCATGCAAACGTTTATTATGCAGGTTACCAAAATGAAACCCCAACTCTGATTATAAAACACCAAAAATACTTATGAAATTGTTTGCAAGTTTTGTCCTTTACTAAGGGTTTGTTCAGATAAACTTCTCCATAAGCACTTATAGAAGAAGAAATAATCTCACAAACATCTCCATAAAATTCAGATTTTGAAGAAGCTAATATGAGAGCAAATGCATAGGCTAAATTAGTTAATGGAAAAACTTATTTCATTATTTTCTTATCTTAAAAGTGCTTATGGAGAAGTTTATCCAAATAGACCCTATGAGAAAACAAAATAAATTTCTCCATGATCTAAAAATTGGGTTTTTTTTTGTTGTTGTTGCAAAAGCTATTATGAGAGAGCTCATACAAACTTATGCATAAGCTAATTTTAAGAGAAAACAAAATAAATTTCTCCATAATCTAAAAATTGGGTTTTTTGTTGTTGTTGCAAAAGCTATTATGAGAGAGCTCATACAAACTTATGCATAAGCTAATTTTAACTCACCAAGAAACTTATTTCATTGTTTCCTTCTTATTTTCCTCTACAAATGCTTATGGATTGGTTTATAAGTTTATCTAATAAGCTCCTAAACCCTAACTACACTGCAATTTAAAACTTTCGTTAGAGGGAGATATAGTAGTGGAGGGAGAAGGAAAGGGGGAAGAGATAATGGTTCAAATCCCCAGATAAAAACTAATGATTAAAAGTTGCCCATTAAAAAATAAAAATTTGATTAGAGACCTTAAGCGCAATGGGGAAGGCAATGATGTAGTGCAAGAGCGCGTGCTTGATGGCGAAGTTGCCGCCGCCACCACCGTCGTCAACGATGGCGGCGACTTGTCTGGCGAAATCGTGGGTTCCGGCGATGACGTTGGTCCAGGCCTTCTTCCCCTCGACGAAGCGGGAGTAGGAGGCCTCGGTGCGGAAGACGAGGAGGAGGGCGAGGGCGGGAGCGGTGAGCTGGTAAGGGAGGGAGGAGGTGCGGAGGAGCGGGAAGAACTCCGGGAGGAGGTGGAGGAGGAGGGCCTCATTGTAGGCGGCGATGGCGGCGGCGAAGGCGGTGAAGAAGAGTACGGGAGGGACGAGGGAGAGGATGACGCGGGAGGAGAGGCTGGAGAAGACGTGACGGAGGTGGCGGAGGGAGCTGCGGTGGTCGCGCCAGTTCTGGTGGGTATAGAGGGCGCGCTTCTTCTGCATGCCGCGCTCCTGCACGGCGTCGGCCCAGTCCGGGATGGAACGGAGAAGCGAGATTAGGGTTTGGGCCGAGCCGGAGGTGGGCCCCGGAGGGAGGGACGCCGAGATGGTGGGCTTGGCGGGCTTCCAGGATGGAAGGAGAAGGATCTTCCGATTGAGAGGGCATTTTGGGGTGAAGTGGGAAGATAGAGTTGTGGGTTTGAGTTGAGTTCTGGGTTGCTGGTACATTGAATTGGAGCAGAAGAAGAAGAAGAAGAAGAAATCATACACATGTTAGGGGATGTTTCCAACTGGGGAAATGGGTGGCTCTGTTTTTCGAACCAAACTACTCTTTCTTACTGTAAATGCCATGCTTCAGTAGTGAAGCCTGTTTTTACACGTTTTATCCCTGCTCACAAATTCTAATATATTTTTAGTTTATTATTTAAAAATATTTTTATTTATTTTATTATCTGGTATTTTTTTTTATTTTTTGGAAATATTTTAAAAAATCAGATAGTAAAATAAAAAATTATTTTTTAAAAGTAAACTGAAAATTTTAAAATACATATATTACATGTATGAAAAAATATATTTAAATCTTTTAAGATTATAATTCTAACTAATGTAGTATCTTATTGATAGCTCCATCTTATGAAGGAGGTCTTCATTGTCTAACACAACAAGTGCTTCTGTGTCTAGGCTCTTTGTAAATTTTAGGTTTTAAGTTATTTTAATAAAATAAAAATAAATTATACTAATTATCCTTAGGGTTTTGTGAAATCATGCAGATATCTCTTACGTTTATTACTCTTACACTAATTCCTCTTAATTTTGAAAATATAGAATGATGTCATTTTATACATTTTCCTTGGAGTATGTTTTACCATAAAATTTATCTAAAAACAATATAAGCATGATTAAGCAAACAGGTGTTGCTATAGTAACAAGTATCAATGAGTCATTTGAATAAAAGAAAATAAAAACTATATTGAGAATAATTGAATCTGATTTAATGATTAAATATTGACAAAAAAAAATCAGTTTGCTTATCATTGAATATGTGAATTATTACACTTGTCTTTTAAAATAAATATTGCAGTAATTAAGTAGGCTTAATTGATTGAATATGATGCATAAATTGTTGCAAAATTATAATAGTTATTTTCAATTTCTATAATAAGAAAATAAAATAAAATAAAATAGTGTAATAAACCATTCAAAGTATAGATTTATTATTTAAAATGTTGTATAATAACAAAATATAAAATTATAATTGAGACTCATTAAATAAACTACATTGTGAGTTCATTCAAATTAATTTTTTCTCTTTTTTCTCAAAAAAAGGTAAATAGTGAAATCTATTGCCAAAGGCTTGATGTGATAGTAAATTGGTCTTTGAAAAATGAAAAAATATAATTTTTTTTTATGTGTGATAATGTACAAGCAAATAATATAAGGGAGGTTGAATTCTTTTTTAAAATTTTAAAACATTTTCTAAGATTGAAAACATGTTTTTATCGTTTGATGCATAAACCTAAAAATAGTAAGAAAAGTTTTGATTCAAACTTTATTAAACTATGAGAAAATAGTTTTTTTTAAAACAAAACAAGATATAATATCTAAAAACAAATTCAAACTCTTTATTAGTTAAAACAATAAAAAGAAGCACACAAAAAATTATATTGGTTTGTCTTAAACTCGAGACTATGTTTAGTTCTTAACAACTCACCAAGTTTTCACAAACTTATCAAAGTTGCAAGTATTTTTCATTGTCATTTTTTGCTTACACATGCAAGCTCTACTCTAAGCTTGTCTTAAACCCATTTTTTTTGCCTTACCAAGCCATTACTAGCTCTAAACAAATCAACAAGATAAGTTGAAAGATTACACATTGGTTAAGTTTGTGATCATCTTATAGACAGATAAAACACTCAACACTTTTAGTCTTTTCTCTCAATGTATACAAAGTGTTTTGAGAACTTAGTATCTATACAAAGATTTACATAAAGTTTTACAAGAAAAAATGAAAGAATATGTTTGCATAGATGATTCATGTTTTGTTTCTTCAAAGCTTCTTTTATATATAATCTTCATCTTCAAGTATTCATTAACTCAATTGTTTGATTTTCTACTTTACTCTTTGTATGAAGTATTGAGTTCATTGGAGCATTTAATCCACATCTCTTCTTCATGCAAAGTTCATGTTGTTAGGCTAGTATGTATTGTACTTTAGCAAGGAAGTCACTTCTTTCATCATAGCATGTTTGTAACAACATAGCATGCATTTTGATGAGGAACAATGTTTTCGATAATGTGGACTTTATTTTTCTTCATAAGACTTTGATAGATACTAGAAAAATATTTTCTGCATGAAACAATCTCATACATAGAATATTAAATAAAAGTCTTAATTGCATTATTTAGATTTTTTATCATATCATCTTATGAATGTATCGTTTGAAAATACAGACACATATATACAAATCATGATCTTTAACATATAAGATACAACTTTTACCATTTATATTTATTTGTATCGAATCAAAACAAGTAGGAGTCTTATTTTATCTTTAAGATATAAATATTTTTTGACTTAATAAACAAATTAATCATATAGTCAAATTTGTGAAATAATTTTGTAATTAAATTTTAATATTAAATGATCAATTTAATAATAAATTATATTTTAAGAATCAATATGATATTAAATTATTAAATTTATGAATTAATTTATCATTAAATTACCTACAAAATTAATTTATCACATATTTTATATATTCATAAACTAAATTTAATTTTTTTTATCTTTCAATATCAATTTATATGTGTTTCGCAAGAATTTGACTAATTAAAAAAAGGTTCACACGAGTCTAATGAATCCAAGAACAGTGTGTATCAACCCGAAAAAAGATCCTCTTCAGTTTTGAGAAAAAACTGCATAACCTAATCATCCCAGTGTATCAAAATTGAGAGCAGTGGTTGAAGTGAAGCAGATCATCAAATAATCATGAGTTTAATGAGTCCGAGAACAGAGAAGCTGGTGAGAAGGCTAACCTTTGTCACCACTGTTGCTGCTTCCTATTTTCTCTTAACCGCTGATTACGGCCCCAAACCCAATGCTCTCGACCCTGTAAGTCCCCTTTCAAAGCAATATTTTTTATATGATTTCATCGCTACCCAACACAGATTCACTATTAATTTTTTAAATTCCCAAGTGGGTTTTCTGTTTCTCGTTACCTTCAACATTTTTTAAGTTGATTTTGTTTGTGATTATTATTTGTTGCAATTTTGAATTCTCCTCTTTCATTGATTTGAACTAGTCTTTGCCTATTGGATTTCATTCTATTTGCAAAGTATTTTTTTTTTTTATCGGCAACTAACTTAGAATGTTAATTTTGTTAATAGAGGGGATCGAACCCACGACCTTTCCCCCTTAACCATCCAACTCACCTTATATCTTCTATTCTATTTGCAAAGCTTGATTAAGGGGAATTCTGTGGTGTTGGAACCCCTTTGATGATTGTTAAATGGAACTAAACTCGTGTTCTAATGGTGAGTGGTGAGGTAACATGTATGATAGGGTTTGTATGTCAAACAGTCACTGTGTAACTTGGTTATTGAGGGTGGTTCCTACCTTCTAGACTATTCATACCATCAATAGTTCCGTCTCTGCAACTACATACGTGTCTGTAAGGACCATGTTTTAATTAAATGGTTCGAATGGAAATAGAATGGAGTCAATAGAAAGAGAAGAGGGATCTCATGGTAAATATTGCATCTCTAAAGATTTGGTCTTACAAAGCCAAATGGCATCAAGTGATTCATGTAGTCGACCTCACACAGTGGGATAAGAATTTTGTTGTTGATACGAAGGTCTAAATTGCAGGCATAGCAGCTTGGGTTAGATTGACATTGGGAGGTGGGAATAAACAGCCCTCTGAGAGACTTGGTAGCCACTTTAGTCTAGCTCTTGGCTTAGGCAATTTTGGATTCTTAGGTGGCATTTTGGTTTCACTAAAAAAGGGTGGAACCAAGGAGTTTTTACCATTTCCCATTGAAAATAGGAAATTCAGTGAAAGGCGTTTTTATAATGAAAAGTAAAAACAATGAATGAAAAGAAAAAACATTTTCTCAGACCCAACAACCCTTAAAAATCTTTTAGAAATCACAATGGCTTCAAGTGCTGATAGGATGCTATTAGAAGTATGCAAATTGTGTTTACTTAGATGATAGCAGCTAGAGGTATTAATTGCAATATTCATTTCTTCTGTCTCAGATCAAGTTGATAGGTAGATATATGGCAATGGTCAGAGAACAATATCCTAATTTATGTTTATTTCCCTTTATAGTGTTCTGTTCGTAAGGGTTTCTTCATTTTCTTGGCTTAGCATCAACTCTAGTGTTTTTCATGTAAAATGTTGATGAAACAAAAGATTTATAAGATTTTTTCTCATTTACAATATGACTGCATTTACATTAGTTCGTCTCTTGTAAATTTGAATATTAGATCTAGAGAAATGGCACAAAGCAGGTTTTGTGGACTTGCATTCCAGTATGGCAGAAATGTAAGCCACGAGATATGCCCCAAGTAGGAGATTCCTCGGTGGATTATAACCTATAGCCTTACAATTGCAGATGAATGGGTGCCCTTCACAATTAGATAGGTTCTTCATTCTCTTTGCCATTAGTGATCAGAATGTTAATACCTTCTAAAGTAACATTTTATTAACTATACCTTGATGGACAACTTAGAGGTTGCAAACTTTGCAGCTCATGCTTCACTTGCAGGACTGTCTGAATGATTGGCCTGGTGGATCCAACCAAAGACCAGTTTAGCTTTGTTTCAGGCACCTCTGCTATCTAAAGCTTCCCTTGAATGCCACAATTAGTTATATTGTTCTTTTGCGGGGGCTTCTACTCGAATTTAATTTCTATGGACCCTCTGATGGGTGTTCTATTCTCATTGTAAACAGATAATGCAGATTTATATTGGCCACTTGAAAGTTGTCACAACTTTTTTGGTTCTTTCTTTCATAAACATTTTGAGTTTTGGTTGCCATTTTTGAAATTGTTATTTCATAAAATTTGGTGACGGGTTCTGACTTCTAAACCGGATAAGAAGAAAGCAAAATTAGTATTGCAAATGAGTTGCCTTTGGCTGTTTTCTTACTATTACTTAACCATTTAAGATTTCATTTATAGTTGGCATTAGTTTCTTGTTTTCCTTATGGTTCAGATAATTTAACTTCAATTTTAATTTTTTTAAATGGAAGATGTTGCAATTGAATTTATGGGAAGTTTTTTTTTCTTGCTTCTGATGATATATTTTCTCAATTGCAGATTAAGAAGCAAATACTTTCTGCACAGAGCACTGTTAAAGAGTATATTTTGGGATCAAAGAAAGAATCTCAAGAAAACCATGTGGGGAGATTGGACAGCAATAAAGATTATCCATAAATTTATGGTAGTCTTGTATAGGAACATCTGAGTCAAGGTTTTCTTTTAGCAGTTTGAACTGTACTGTAATGGAATGGTTCAATGAATAGAGGCTGAGAACGAATAAAGGGTAGATTCACTTGTCAGCCTTATCATTGCCATTAATAAGACCATTACATCATAATCATGTTTCGGCTGCTGATCTCTTCCCCCACAACTCTTTATCTTGTTATGTATTTGCATCTGTATTGTTTCTCTTTCCTTTGTTTTTCTTTTATCTGGATTTGAGATACAAATGTAATTGAAAAGGGTGTTTTGCACATCAATTAAGAAGTTGCATTAGCCAAATCCGAGGTTCTAAAAGATGTGTTAATATTTATTGACTTTTGTCTAATGACGATTCATCGAATTTTTTCTTTTATGAGTGATTCATCGATTGAGTGTACAACTACCGGGTATGCAAACTTTGGAGGGGTGTTGCAGGTTAGTTTGGCTAAAACCTGATCAATTTTTTTTGGGTTGGATTGTGTCGGAATTGTGCAACTTTTTTTACATATCCGATTTAATCTAATCCAATCATAATAAATAGATTGGATCGAATTTGATTGATTGAGTATCAATATTTAAAAATTATTTTTTATTTTATAAAAACTAAAGCTTTTTATAATAATAATAATAATTTATTTTTGTCTAAAATTTTGTAAGTATATAATGACTAATACGCTTAAAAGAGACGAAATTGTAATAACATTTGACTAATAGAATAATAATTTCAATGTTAATATGATATTTTTAATTTATATTAAAATAAAGTATTGTATTATATTAGAAAATACAACAAAATCAAGATAAAGATAAAAATAATAATTTAAAGAAGAAAAAAATGGATGATTTAATTTAATAATTTAATAAATCATGTGACCTAAAAATTAATGTTTTTATTTAATAATTAATTTATATATAATAATAAATTTAAGGCTTAAATATATTTTTTATCCTTACAATTTAGTATTTTTTATTTTTGTCCCTATAATATTTTTTTTTTGTTTTAGTCCTTGCAAAATGTGTGTTTTATTTTTATCCTTAAAGTGTTTTAGATAACACTTTGAACAATAAAAAAAATGATTTGAACAATAAAATATCTATGAACAAAAAAAAAAACAATCTCATTTTGCAAGAACTAAAATAAATAAAAAATTGTACGAATGAAAAGGACAAAAACGTTAAATTATAGGGGCAAGAAATGTATATAGACCTAAATTTAATTATATGATATAAATTGGATTTGGTTTAAAATATAACTCGATCGCTCATCCTTTTATGATAAGTCTTAATTGAGTCGAGTAAGATTTAACCCGAATATAAAAAAAAACACATCCCAAGGATCGAGTTGGTTTACAGATTGACTCAAACCTATTAACACCCTTAAAACTTGAGCATGGAAATAACTAAAGCTAAAATAGGTTATGCAACTATAGCATAAAAATAGAACGCAAGTGCTTCTGGTAATTAAGAAAAGTCGTCTTCCCATTCCAAATTCATTACATGCTAGAAATCTCAGCAAGATTTTATTACTGATCAACAGCAAAAACCGAGGCAAGCTCTACCAAAAATAATTATAAATTGTTTAAAAAGTATCCTAATATCTAAGGATAAAATATTGAAAAGCAAAATGAGAGATCAATGTAAACAGATTTCGAGCTTCTAGAATCATAAGCTATCTAAATTTACCATAGTTCTAATCTATTAGCCTCTCTACAAAGTACAAACAGACGTTTTTGAACTCTAGAGGATTCTGATCCACAAATAGACATTAAAACATTAATAATTTCATCCATTTTTAAGGTGTCAATTTTGAAAAGGTATCATTATTTGTATTAGTTAAACTATGGGTACCAAATTGAACAAGTTTTACCACGTAACTCTGCTTTTTAATTGAAGCAGAGGTATGAATTCTTATAATTGCAAAAAAGGATTTTTTTTTCCTCCACATTTCGGGAAGTATATACCTTAATAAGTGATAGCTAGGGAAGAAAGGGAAAGCGATAAACAAAGAGAGAAACAGAGAAGGGTATAAAGTGGATAGTAAAACTGAGACATGAAAAACATCATATTGATACTATTATCATACTCCACAACATTTTAGGGTCATTAGCATGGACAGTAGGAAATGAACACTATTTTGGTGGCACCCGACGAAAAAGGAAATCTTGCTTGGCACTCCAAAACTAAGTACACAGCCGTGAACAACAGCTTTTAACTCTTCACAATTTAAACCTTTTATAAATTAAAACAAAAAAAAATGCTTAAGTTTGGATTCATGCTCAATCAATCAAATCATAGAACTAAATGAACATCCTAGCCGACCCAACAAAAAGGGGGAAGGGGTGTTACAACACTCATCCAATCTTGTTTCTTGAAGAAATCTTCAAACACATGCAACTTTTTGAGAGGGTGGATCTATTGGTATCCAAAAGATGAATTTTTATAATCAATGTTTTGGGGGTAGTCATCAGGCAGAACAGAATCAGAAAGAATTTGTCTCTGTACAAAGTTTTCATTTTAGCTTGGGAGTTGCATTCCGCTTGGATTCCAGTGTTGTGCCCTCTTTAAGTGCTGCTTGAGCTTCATTCTCCATCCCAACTCCTGTGAGGGCAACAGATTGAAGATAAGATGCTATGTGCCAAGCCGGGGAAATTACTTCTGCCTGCATTGCATCGTTCAGCGCTTCCTGAGGCATGTCACTTATTAGATAACACAAACTGCGCCGTGCGTAGACTGTTGGAGAAACCATTGTTCCAGTATCTATGAACTGCATATAAAACAATGAACTCTTAATGACTAAACTAGCATTAGAAGCCAAGTAAAACATCAAACAGAACAGCTTAATAGGTGTTGCTACAAAAGCAATTCATCCAGACTTGAATAAGATTAAAATCATAGTGTATTGATGTGCATCTCTAGTAAGAAAACTAAAGCATTATTCATTATTATGAAATTCTCACATCTCGTACCGAAGGATCTATTACCTATAAGATTCAGTTTTATTTTAAATATCAACAAGAAATCTATTTTGTGACATGCAATTTCATTTAACTAATCTGCAACTATGCAAGGGGCAAATGGTGTACAATAACCCTCCCTCATACCTCCACGAGGCAAGGAGCCTTCCTTCTAGCACTGGGGTACGTGAGTTGTAATCGGCATTCAGCAGGTTTTCAATTAAAAAAAAGGGCAAGCCAAATTTAGACTAGTCCAACTTATCAACATTACTAATCTACCTGTGAGTAGCACTCAATTGCCAGTCTAAAATCTTTCTGCCGGAAAGAAACATCTCCCTTTTTCTTGCAATTTAATGTGTCCTGCATTTGATCAGTCCACATCTGAAATGATAACTGCAATACCGGAAGAGTAGAGAGAATACACAAGTTAGCCTCTTTTAAAGAATAAATATACTATATTTGTTATTGTTTCATCGGTGGAAAAAGATAACCCTGAGAAGAAACAAATAAATTAATAAATAATGAAGGTTTTACTGGAAAAATGAAAAGGAATGTGGCATTTCAGTAAAATATAATTTAGATAGAGAACCTCATTCGCCACTCCTTCATCATCTTTATAGCCAAGACTTTCCAGAACTTCATGTATGGCAGTCAAGTCCTTTCTTGAGCATGCTTCACCAAGTGGAGATAATGAAGCAAAAGTAGTACTATGCTGGATGCCCATCAAAATATGTGAAAGAACCTAAAAATAAATGAGAATCAACAAATTTTGGTAAGAAAAAACAATCACAACTTGAACTTCCAAAATTGATTAACGACACTGTTGTCATCAAGTACGACATGCATGTGTGCGTGAAGATATGATAGTCTGAATATAGATAATACATTAATATGCCTAATAGAAGACATGCCTTAATCCTAAAGTAGAGCCTAAAAAAATGTTTGTTTAATCTTTTGATATATTGTGCAGGTGTTATGAGAACAAATGCGAGAATAAAATTTCGTTTTTGCCCACACAACTGTTGAGGTCACTTGAAATGAATGAACAAATTGGGAAGTGTACACTTCAGTTTTGATCAGTTTTTAAGCAAAAAATCATCTAATCTGATCATAAAAATAAATTGTGTTTCGATTTAGATTGGTTTGAATGATATCAAATCCATACCACTTTAAAATTGGTATTGGAGTGAATTATATCTTTCTGTCTAAACATGCAGCTAATATTAAATAAATTAATTAACATATTAGATATTAATTTAAGATATCAACTATCACATATAAATCATAAATATTACTCAAAATAGTCTTAATTTAAAAAAAATCCAACTAAAATTAATATGCAAATGGTTATTTTATAAATAAAATTATAAAAGTGTATAAGTTTGATTTGGATTGGATCGGTTTTCAAAACTAGATCTATAATTCAATCCAATCCAATTAAATTTTTATTTTTTTTCCGTTTTTGGTTTATTTGATTTTCAGTTTGTTCAGTTCAATTTTGGCGGTTTGCATTGAATTGGACCAATTAATGAACATCCATACAAATAGACTTGCACTAAGCAGAGATTTCAAACAAGATACTCAATGGTAACTAATAGTATGTGATGCCTTACTATCACATAATAATTCTAAACCTACCTCTATTTCCTTCTGAAGAGGAACCAGAGCAGCTACCAATGATTTTGGATTAGGCCGTTCTCTAGGTTCATACTGTAAACACCGAGATGCCAAGCGTACCAACTCAGTTCCATCATCATCGGAAAATTGCCCTTCCAAGCAAGAATCTGTTAGCATCTGAAGATTTCTTCCACGAATCACATCGAGGGCCTGCACCAAATTTTCTAATAATTACACATGCAAGTTTACATATGGTAATATATATTTAGCTATTAAAGATTTGTTGTAGATGGCGGACCCCGGGAGAAGAAACGAGGGAAGGGTAAGGTTTTGAGTAGACTTCTTTCTTATTAGGGAAATTTCAAATGAGAGAAAGAAAATCGGGGATGATCTTGTAACCACCACATCAGAATCCTCCTTCATTTATTTTTATGCACATTTCGAAGTTTCCCAATTTGTACAAATTTCAAAGATTTTAACATCAAAACAGAAAAAGAAACCTCCATACTGTTTATTTCCCTTTCATTTGCTTTTGGTTCCTTTCTTTCCTTCCCTCAACCAAACAACTTAAACTTTTGGAATTAGGCATGGAGACGTTTGTTAGGAAAAAAGAAAAGGTTGATTTATGAACAGATTCAAAAATTGAGTTTACCAATCAAACCAATTAGATTCGCTTGGAACTTTTAGGACACCCAAACTGAACTCATAAACCATCCAAATCAACCTGTCAGGTTGACCAAGTTAACCTGCACCCATATTCTTTGCCGGATGCTAAGAATGACTTACATGACTTGGGGGGATATGCTTCCCACTGAGAAGGTCAAGCAGAAGAGTGCCAAAGCTATATATTACACTTTCTGGTGTTACTCTCCCTACAAAACAAAGAAGAGACATAAGAAATCATGTATCACTCCACTCTACTAAAACATAAATGATTGTAAATTTTTAAATGCAATACAGATTTTCAATTGAATATTATAGTGATGAACATAAGCAAGAAGGACAAAACTAATAAAAACTGTTATAAGGCATACCAGTTCTGAGATACTCTGGAGGGGTAAATGCCAAATTTGTGCTATAACTTTTCCCATCCCTGCTATTTTTCATAAGACCAAAACTCGAAAGCCTAGGATTACCATCCTGCAAAATTCTAACACATTTTTTTATTAATCTAATTATTGGGACATGTATAAAAAGGGGATACCTACCGACCCCAATTAACTTGGGTTAAAGGTGCTGTTGATGTTGATCTTGTATAAAAAGGGGATACACAAATACTTACCTCATCAAAAAGAACTCTATATGCATTAAGATCATGATAGAGAGCACGCCCTTTGCTTGTGCAGTACTCTAGAGCTTGTGCAAGATGTAGAACAACTCTGAGTCGCATTGCCCATTTCATAGGTTGTGTTTCCCCTGATTTAGACACATGACTACATTATTTCACACCAAAATAACTCAAGGGTCTGGCATATAAAGTATCACTCCAACAGAACAATCATAACAATATAGCAAAGAAAGCAGGAGATTAGAAGAGACAGGGAGCAAAAAACGTGGAATCTAGATATGCACATAAACTCAGTAAAAGATCTATCTTATAATGCTTTGTTCAGAATTTGAAGGACCAGAATATACGTTTGGGTAACAATGCGAAGACTAATTTTAGGTTTCAAAATTAGTACTATTAATAAACACATTGCTTCCACTATCCAAAATCAATTTGGACAGTGGACACTTCCCAATACAGCATATTTACATAGAAGTCCTACTAGAGATTGATGATCACTATACAGGAGCACTTCTTGGTAGTTTTACCCTCAAAAAAATGTTTTATGTAACAATATTCCAACAAGTTATAGTCAACTAAATCTTATAGAAGCAATTGTCCTCTAGAATCTAGGTCAAAATTCAAACACACTAAGACTAAAATCTGTTTACACTTTATTACTTCTCTTAGAGAGAAAAGAATACTTGCAATCTAATTAAAAACATATTAATCTACAAAAGCAATTTCTAAAGAAAAAGGGAAAAAATTTAAATTATTAAATAAAAGCTAGTCATGTGATAATAATCATAATATACTGTACTAGCATCCTCTCTAATGTCTTAAGATTGTTCAAGCCCAGATAATAATCAACATATATAAAATAAAAATGGACAACATCATGAAAATTCCAGAAGGAAAACATTAGAACTTATGTACTAACCAAGTATGTTGAACCAACAAAGCACAATATTGACCCCACAGCAAAGCAAAAGGCAACAAAACCATGCAGATGTTCAACACTTAAAGGATTAAAAAAATGCATAAAAGGAGCTCTTACAATGAAAAAGGTGCTTTGCAAGTGTTTCATTGGGCATATATTCTGCCACAAGCAACCTTTCCTCCCCTTCACAGCAACAACCAAGCAAATTTGCCAACCTTTGGTTACGAAGCTGACCAACTGATCTTGATTCTTCCTGCAGTTATGAAAGAAAGTTCTTTTGAATAATTGAAAGTGAAAAGAAAAGATGAAAGGTGTAGCAGCACAACATAATGCACACCATTAGCTTCACAGAAACAATGAACCTAAACATCTTAGATTCTTATCAGCCCATTGAAAGAAAGTGTATACAGATACTATTTTAAGCATTAGGCAAACTTGCATGTTACCAACACAGCCAATTGGCCAGACAACAGAGGAAGATATATAGGATAGCCTATTACCATTTGAAAAATTGGTTACAGCAGAAAATGACTCAGAGAAAACTTACTATGATTTATTTACAACATATGGTTCACTGGCACTAGTCTACATCTTTACCAAGTCTTTGAGTAATGCAAAGTACATAAATAATGCTTCTGTGCAATGCAAGGTCATGAACAGGTCAACAGGAGGATTGATAGTTAAGAGCAAGGTTGAATAAGAAACCAATTGGGGCGGGTGAATTTACCAAAAACTGCCGAGCATCAGGCCAAGCATTCCTATTAAACCGCTTAACAGCAATCCTCATTTGATTCTCCAGCTTTCCTTTATAAACAACATTTGGAGCTTTCTCTCCATGTTCAGATACAATGTTCTCCACAGCAAAACCAGATGTTGCATTCTTGAGTTGCTCAAGTGAAAATTCACGGAATGTAGGCCAGTTACTGGCCTCACTAACATCCTCAATTTCTGGAACAAATGTTAAAATAAACATATATCCACATTTCCTTATAATTACCAGGAACTATACAAGACACGAGTAAGACTTTACCCACCAGCATCTGGAGTTTCAATAACAGATGCCTTAACTTGTGAATCCACACAGCATGGGATGAGTCTGGAGCACTGAATACCCATTTTGGTAGGCTGAAATCAAACTTCAAGTAATGAAAAACCTCTTCCACTTTCAATGATGTTCCTTTACTAAAAATATTTGAAAATGACAACCACTCCACTCAGATCCACCTGAACTTTATCAACCTATGCACCGTCACAAGACACCTTCATATTCCGCTTTGATGATTGGTTACCAATATGTATTATGTATCTGTAATTGGAGCCAGAATTGTCTATGAATCACTTCAAAAGCTTTGTTTAAGCAAAGGTAAAAGAGTAAAGCAACAAAAAATCATTTTGATCTTAGCACAATTTATGTGTCAACATGGTCTTCAATTATTACAAACAACGAACCAATCGAAACAGAATAAATGTGTAGATTCTGTACTTGATTTTCAGATTTTACCAGCATCAGGAACCCTTTGGAAGGAATAAGTAGCTGAGAAAAACTAACAATCAATAAAAACAAAACAAACCTAAAAAGTACTTCCTCATTTAAGCATAAGGTGGAATATAAGTACTTTTTTTGTTGCCAAGTTCATGTTCTCACAACCACAACTAATGACAGCAACAACCCCAATTAAGATGCTCTTTATATATGACAGTCTAACAACTACCATCTTAGCATTAAAAGCTAAAGAACATCAGACATGAAGATTCACTCGATTCCTCCAAATGTGTAAGTAATAAAAGTAAAACACAAACACTCATATGCTGAAGATTCAACTTCATATGATAGTCTACCTAATAATATCTTAACATCTATATTTTCTTTCATTTTTTTTGTTTTTGTTTCATGAGTCAACTTAGTTGCACTCAAGTCTTCAAAACCAAAATGCTGAGTAAAAAAGCACCAACTTTTCTTCCAACCTACTCAAAAGGCTACAACTACTTCACCTTTTAAACTTCTTCTAAACCTTCTCCAGTGGCAGAGGAAAAAGTTGAATCACCTGAAGCTGAAAAAAATGTTTCTCTTTTTTTTTCTTTTTCTTTCTCGATCAAATCAACAACACCTTTTACAAGATCCACATTTTCTCCCCTCAAAGACCCTCGTTTTGCAATCTGCAAAGTTCGAGTCTTTCCCTCGATCCAACCAAAACCCACTAATATTTTCTCCTCAGAGAATCAGGATTTTACAAAATCACCCCCCTCTATGTTCCAACAGATCAAGTAAAAAAATATTCAAGCCCCAGATAAAAAAAATAAAAAGATAAAAATCAGATTTTTATGAACAAAATCAATGGAGGAAGAGAAAAATACAGGTGTTGGGTGAGAAACTCAAAGGTGAAGTGAAGATCTGTGTGAGAAGCAGAAGAATAATCAGAAGATGGTGATGATGAATGATAGAAGCTAAAGGCTTTGGTTTTCTTGACATTTCTTTTTTAGTCTTTTTCGGTTTTAATAAAATTAAATAAATAAATAAAACATAAACAAATCAATTATTACCGACATGTCATGAGTGTATGTCATGAGTATATATTCAAAGATCAGGAATCTGCATGTTATTTAAACAAGTTTTTTAATACAAGAATTTGTTGGCACAACACATTTGCTTGTGGGTTTTATTTTATTTTATCATATTCAGTTCACTGTTCCGGTTTTATTTTTTATTTGTTAAAATTTCTTTTTATGATGATGGTTCGTTGCAGTCAAATCTAACTGTGATTCTAAATAAATTTTACGTGTAATATTAATTAATAACTGGAATTATAATACTTTAATGAGATTTTATTATGGAGATATAGTTATAGTATAGTATAATCTAAGAACTGACAAAAGTAAATAGAAATTAAGTGTATCAAATTGAGTTGCAAGGAGCCACTGAATTAGAACTAGTTAGTTTCTTTTTATAAATATATAAAAAATAATAAATAGAAATAAATGATATTATAAATTTATAAATAAAAATATATGCATATGCATAAGTTTAATTTGAATCGATTTTTAAAATCAAATTCAAAAAATTCAAAATTCAATTCAATCCAATAAAAAGTTTCAGTTTTCTAATTTTTTATGCATTCGATTTTTACTTTTTAGATCAATTTTTGCTTCACATTAAATTGAATAGGTATATGAACACTTTTAATATATATGAGAAATCTACCTACTTTAAAAGTAAATCATTTAAAGTGATTCATCATTTTTATCATTTATTTCATAAAGATCTAAGATAAAGAGTTATTTTTGGAATAAACAACAAATCTAAGACTCTAAGTAAGGAAAACAATTAATTTAATAAATGAAAATTAATAATTATTATGAAAAGAGTAAAAAATTAAGAATAGAGTATTCAAATATGTAACGTCTCGTATGTATCCGGTTTGTTAACATTCTATTATATCCATTTACGCAGCAATTTTCAAAATAACCAATTTGATTTGGAAGCAAAACAAAATATGACGTCATTATAACATCAGTTGTACATTATACATGGTGAAGTATCAAAATATACATCCTCTGTACACAAATGTACATAAAATCCCCTCAGGGTACAAAACCACAAAACAATAGGCATAAATAACAAAAGAATGGAGCCAACATGCTCTCATCAACTATGCCTAGTGTTTATGTACAATCTATCCCTGCATGGGCCTCTTGCCCTGGGATTTCTCGGCTTCTCCCTGCGTCTCACCTGCAAATATAATCCCCACACACGGGGTGAGATAAAAATCTCAGTAAACTCAGGGTCCTTGGAGGTCTTTCCTCCCCCTGGTTCACTTCTGTGCATATAATATCAAAATTGGCATTACAACTAGCCATCACAGTTTTCAAATCATAACAACACTTATACATATGTTTCAAGAGTTTATCAGTACCCTTTTTACAACATATATCATTATCATTTAGCCATCAGACTATTAAACACATCACATGTACATGGCACATCTGTATCTATATCATTTATCAATGCCTGAGGAAGCTACATCCACCTAAGTGGGCACATTTCACATCAGGACTTCCCTTTATTTGCCTGAGGAAGCTACATTCATTTATATGGGCACATTTCTCATCAGGACTTCCCAATGTTTGCCTGAGGAAGCTACATCCATGTATATGGGCACATTTCACATCAGGACTTACACAAACATATACATACATTCTATTCTATTCTACTGGCCAGAGAAATCTCATCAATCAATACACATCGCCTCAATCCATGTATATCAAGTACATGTTTTCAATCAAAACAGTAACACACAATTTCAATATACATGCATTAACTCATACAATGACCATTACTCTCACTGGAGTATGGTGGAACACAATTAAGGGGAAACACTCCTAAGAACAAAGAGCTTACCTGCTCTCAGCACTGTACCGGCTCTCCCGGTTCCGTGGTCACCACCACCAGTGATGTCAGAATCACGCCCTACACAAGAGCATGTAAACATCAATAACGGTCCTCAACCGTTAGAATGACAAAACAAGGCTAATCCCTTTCATTAAACATTTCTGTTTCTATCTTAAGGTTATTAGGGCTAATCACCTCAAAGGCGATTCACAGACCCTCAATAGGATCTATCTCGACCTATTCAACGTACTAGAGTCCCTACAAGACTCTGTATGAGCCAATTCAAAGGATTCACTTGCCTTAACCAGGCCAATTATCCATATTTGTGAAGCTTATTAGAACGGTTATTTCAACACATTTTCACCGTTTATTTAGCCTCCTGAACATCTTTTTTAAAGGTACCTAGGCTCAAACTCATTATTATATCATCAATCTTCCTACTCATACAGATGTCAGAGTCAAAACTAAACTTTATCAATACTCATGATTCAAGGCTCATACTTTATCAGAACAACCTCCTGAGCATACTTTTCAACAGAATCCAAGCCTAATTTCGACTCCAACTCGCTCATTTATTCAAAATTCATCAAAACTCATCAAGAATTATCTTTCAGAAATAACCGGTTAAAACTCGAGTTTCTTACCTCTAAACAGTTGAGGAAGGTTAGAGGATAGCTTTTCTAAGCTTGAATGCCTCTGAAATGACTCCTTTCTTCTCAAAATCCAAGCTCTGAGGATATTCCCTAGAGAACTGGATTTCTCCGATTGGTTATCTTTTCGAGAGATTGAAACTAGGATCTAGCTCATCTCGAGGTTCTAATCACTTTCCTAGTTGGGTAGAAGGTGTTTAGATGAAGTATGGAGAAGATATGAAGCTTCTCATGCTTGTCAATGGCAGAAATGGCTCAAGGAAGAAGAAAATCTGAGTTTTGGCCCAAAAATTCGTAAAAATGGCCTTTTATAGTGGTCCAGGTCGCGTTCTGGGGCTGATTGCGCCACTATGGCGCTATCCACGCCAAATTCCAGCGAAAATAGGCTTTCTGGGGCACTTATGGCACTAACCGCGCCACTTTGGCGCTAATCGCACCAAAATCCAGCACCTCTGGCGCTAACCGCGCCAATCTGGCGCTACTCGCGCCAGAAAATTTATCGCAAAATCCGTCGCTAATTCCGTCGCAAAATTCGTCGCTAACGCTTTTGCTGACGGAATTTAGCAAATTTTAAACTTTCTTTCTTTTTCTTTTATTTATTTAACCTTGGTTATTATAAAATGTACAAAATTAGAAGAGAGAAAATATACATATTTAGTACATTTATATTTAATTTTAAATATAAAAAAAAGAGAGATATGTGGATCCGTTAATATATATATATATATATTTATTTATTTCCACCGCCAATTGTCTTGGAGGATTATCTGGTATTTGGCTACGGCTTATCAAGTCAAATACTTCTAGCCGGCATGGCAACCAATCAATGTGTGCATCTTACAAAAATTAAAGAGCATTTATATGCGTAGGAAAAGGGCAAGGAAAATGCTACCAGTCAAAAATGTACCAAATTGTTGAAGTAAATCGAGTTTAATGGGGACAATTTTATTTGTAGCGTTGTTAATCGTAATCCAAAAAAATATTAAAAGAATACTACTATTGTACACTAAACATTGTGAATGGCCTTATTGTAACTCCTTATGGTTATCTTTGACTCATTGTAATTTAAAAATATATAAACCATTAGTTATTGTGAGTTTCTAAAATTCTTATATCTTATTTAACTTAAAAGGAAAATTCTCCAAATAAGTAAAAAATAGTTATTGGTTGTTTGTGAATATTTAAATTTTATAATAAAAAATTAATGCTTTTTTATCTTGTCTTCTTTCCATGTTGACTGAGAAATAACAACCGAGTTAAAAAATTTGTCACATACATGCTTTGAGATATGTAGTTAAAGGTATATATATTCTTTTGTACACAATGATGTTTTAATTCAGTGTAGAAAATTTGCTTGTATCTGTCTTGCTTTAGGGAAAACACAAAATGATTGTGTATTTAACAATTCCAACAGGATTTCTCAAGCTCAATTGATTCTAATAGTGAGCCATGCTTATTCAACTCTTAACAATTCCAACTATGCTATTACAGTTGTCATGCCTTTTCTCTTCCATTTTTCATGGTATAAGACTCTATAAAACACATGATATTTTAAAGAGTAATGTACGTTGATTAAATTTATGAACCTTGTCACACCTTATTTTTATAGTTGAGAAAGTATGGTATCATCGACACACACGAAGTGGAAAGCAGAAACAAATTAATGGCTAAATATATAAGTAAAATAATACTACCAACAAAAACTAGAACCAAGAAACAATAGGTGCACTATTGAAGTTAATCCAAAGACAAGCGGGAACATGAGGATATTTTGATGCTTCTTTGGTTTGACATCGAAGAATTAATTTAGAATTTAAAATTGATTTTAAATATATTTTTACGTGTGTTTAGTTTATGTTAAAGAATAATTCAAAATTGATTATGGATCCATTCAAATAATTTTTAATAACTTGTTGGATCCAAATTTTTGTAATGAATTTTATTCTTAACTTGATTTTTTAATAAAATATTCAAACATAAATCTTATCACTTCAAAATTAATTTAATTCAAAATCAATTTTATCAACATTCTTCCAAACACACTTAACCCTTTTAGTAAAAATTATAATATTAGAGTCTTGTTTATTTTATTTTTTTTACAATTTCTTCTATTGAAAAATATAAACTATTTGATACACCATCAAAAACTAAATGTAAAACATTTCTTACTAGAAATTTAAACTATAATTAATTATTTTATAAGAGATTAATTCCTTTTAATAGATCCAACCTTTATTAAAACTTTAAAAATATATTTAAAAATATATTTTCTTACATTTTGTGATGTTAAATTTGTTGTTAAATTTGTATAATCAAGTTTTGAAAAACTCCTTTTCATTAAAGTTACATTCATAGGAACACTAAATTATCTAATACAAGCTATCTAATAATTTGAAAAAAGTATATTAATAAATTCTTTTTATAGAGAGTTTTAATTTTTATATTTATCATAACTTAAATTAATTTATAAATAAATTTTAAATTTTCAATATATATGTACTGTAGGTTAATTTGTTATTTATTTAAATATAATTAAAATAAATATACACATTTTTTATTACATTTATATATTCAATATTTAATAAGTTAATAATCTCACATAATAAATAAACTAAATTTGATATAAAAAAGTAAATTATTATTAAAATAATTTTTAACATTGTAACTCATAACTTTTTAAGTTCGTGACTCAAGTCTGAAACGTGAGCGTGATGATGTCTCCTAGGAAAATTAAATAAAAACCAATTAAATATGCAGGGAATTTCCATGTTAAATTTTTACTACTGCAAGTTAAGTTTTGGAATAAATGTATTATTATTTGTATTCTTGACATGAAGTTAATTAATACACAAAGAATTAAATGATTGAGAAAGAATACAGCATTTATAGATTATTATATCGAATTGAAAGACGTAATTGTGTAGATTATCAGTAAGTATTCTCCTGACAGTCATTTTCTAGTCTTCTTTGTTTTGTTGAGACGTTAATACTTAATAGAGTCAATTGTTAAAAAATTAATATGTTTTTTTATTTAGTAAGTTCTACTTTGGAAAGTATATGAAGTTTAAATTTGTATGCTATGTTCTTTAATTAATACTCTATGACTTCTTTTCACATATTTAAAATTAGGTTGGTTGATCTTTTGAACTTGTTGGCCTCTTCACCTACTTACATGTCTTAATATAAAATAAACATTTAAATAGGTTAGTAAGTTAGACTAAACTTTTTAAAAAAGTCAAAATAAACTTAAAAAAGCTTTCAATAAATAATAGGCCAGATCTAGGCCTTAATTTTATAAGGTTAAATTAATTTTGAGTTCTTTATTTCTTTTTTAGATTTAATTTGGTCTTCTAATTTTTTTAGGTTTAATTTGGTCTTCTATTTTTTAAATTAATTCAATTTGGTTTTTTAGATTAAATTGTAAGAAATCACACTTTATAAACGGTTAAAATTATCAATAAATAATTTTAAATCATTACAAAATACACATTTTAAAAATCAATAATATGTTAAATTCATCTCACAAAGCTCACATTTCAAACAGGATTATTTTAGTGAACCCATCCCATCCCACATAGCATGCAGGTTTACGGGTCAGTCCACGTTTAATAAAGAAAAAATAAAAATAGAAAATTAAATTTTAAAAATGTAAAATTCAATCCGTTTTGAACCATTTAAAAAACTAATTATGAATTGTTTAATACAAGAAATTATTTGTCCAAAATGATTATATAATCTACATCTTATGCCATCCAAAAAAACATTTTCCTACATTATGTTTATTTTATTTATAATTCTATACTAAATCAAAATATTGTATCACCATTTACCTATTATTGAATTATATAAAAATTACTTAAGTGTTTAGTGTGTATAAATCCAAATAAGTCAAGTATAAGTTTTAAATGCACATAATTTTTTTAAGTAGGTTATAAACAATCCACAAAACATGTGGACTAGCTCGTTTAACTCGCGTGTTAAACGGATCATGCTAAAGAATGCCAAAATTCAAAAGGTCTTGAGAATTAAGACTTTTGAGTTGTGAGTTTAAAGGGTAATCCCTGTATCAAACCCATTTTCCGACTCTACCTATAAGTTTTACTTGGAATAAGAGTTATGATAGTTAAGATGATGTTGTATGTTTTTCTTAAGTCAAGTTGTTTTGGAAGAATATTTATATGCATTTCATTGATTTTTATTAATTAACTTATTTTCCTTTATAATTTGTTTTAGCAAAGGCAAGACACTTGGACGTTTAAATCATTATAGTTTCCTTTGAGATGAATGGTTAAAAATAAATAAGGGAAAGACAAATTCTAAAGTTTTTGTCATACATTTTGTTGAGTTAGTAAAGTTCTTTTAACAGGTCCAAAATTTGCATGCGCGTTTTTTTTGGCTGTCTAAAATTTGTTTGCACTTAATGTTTTATTCATTTATCAATTTAGAAAATAATTCAAGATAAACATTTATTAAAAAAATCTATCCTTTATTATAATTTTTAAAACTTACTTAAAATTATCCCTAAAATCAATACAAATATAAAACTAGTAAACTAAAGGAAGGTAATATATCTGGTCATGCTTTTACTTTTTGCTTTTCAAAATTATTTTGTAAGGCAATTTTTTTATAAAATAATAGCATAATAACAATATGAATAATAGGAAATGGAAATTAAATTTTTTTTTATAAACTGAAAAAAGAATATTCTAAAAACAATTTTAAAATCCTTTATTTTTTGGTAAAATAATATTTTTTATTTTAAAAGCAGATTTGCAAAAAAATAAGAAACACCATGCATATTTAAATAACTGAACAATTTCTAGGGTTAGGGCTTAAGTTATCATACAACCCTAACTTTATTCCCTAGGTCAGCATAGTAAGTAGATTGAGCAAACAGAGGAACAATGTCGAAGAAGAACAACCTCGCCAAGAGAAAGAAGCAGTACGAATTCGATCTCCAAAGTACTCTCTCTCTCTCTCTCTCACACACACACACCCCCACACCCCTTTGATTTCTACCCAATCCAAACACGTTTTGAATATTCATTTTATGATTTCGTTTTTGTTTGTGGTGATTTTTCTTTCAGGAGAGAAACAAGAGAAGATAAAGAAAGAGCAGAAGCTCCATGCGAAGAAAAACAAGATGAAAGTCAGTGTTTGCTTCTTAATTTCCCCAATTTTCTTTTTATGCCGAGATTTTCATTTATTTGTGGTTGAAAACTATGGGAATATGTGATTTTAGGGTTTCTTATGTTTGTTTCGGATTTAATTAATTTTGTTTGTAAAAAGGTGTTAACTTTTTTATGTGAGAATTTTAGTCGCTGAATACTGAGATAGTGGGTCAAATTTAAACTTTGTTATTCTTCTTGATTAGTTGAAAGCTGAAGTAGCAAATGTTTTTTTATATTTTATTGACAAATGTTAATTGTTAGTTTCGTTAGCATGAGGGATCAAACCGGTCAGCTTTCCTTTTTTCTTAACTACCCTATCAACTTTATATCTCCACTGAAGTAACCAATGATAGTTGGGTCTAGTAGAAGGCGCTAGTCCCCAATTATGTGAAGAACTAAGTTTCAAATCTTTGCTAGTAGAGGATTGTACATTTTAGTGTTCTACAATGACTTGAGCATGATTGCTTCCAAAAGTTAATACCTGCAGAGAAAGAAAAAAAAAAGTTGAAAGCTGATGTAGGATAAACAAGAGCGTATGCTATATGATCTGAATATTAGATTCAAACTTTGGAATGGAAGGGAAACCGAAAGTACAAAAGATTAAATTGTGCTTTTCTTTATGTGTGTTTGTGTTTTTAAGGATTAATTGTCTTTTGTATGGTTTTGTTTTTTGTTTGGTATTTAGGTTGATAGTAGTGGCAAGAAAAAGAAAGGTGGGAGTGGATTTCAGGTGGGGAAGAGAAAAGTGAAGACCAAGTTGACTGCCCTTGCTAAAGCTAAGGCTGCCCAGGCAATGGAGCTTGACAAATGAGGTTCGACTTGTGTAATTTTAGACAATGTGTTGAAAATTGGTAGATGACTGTTGTTTTGAGGCTCAATAGCCTTGTTCTGTTCTGTTCTGTTCTGCTATATGACTATGAGGGTGTAAGTTGTATATTAGGTGACTATTTTTATTAGAGTTGTCTCTCTTTTACAATTTTTTGTCTAATCAACTGCTCACTTTCAATTTTACATCTTCTAATATATTGATAAAAATTTGTACCTGTGTTGTGTCTTCTTTATGCTGTGCTCGTGCCTATACATACAGCATGTCTGTCTTGCAAGTTATTTGCAAAGATGAAGAGAGTTTAGCATTTTGTTTTCATGATGAGGTATATGCTTTCTTTGGGCACTGGATGCAGTCCATTGTGAGAAGAACTAGTAAGGTGTAATTGATGTCTGTTTTTAAGGTTACAGTAAATCTGAATCTGAGCATTGAGAGCAGGAACATTTGTTTGTGATGGTTTCGAATCCTCAACAATGATGATGTGATTGTTCCAATGAGTATATGGTCAGCATAAAACTGCTTAAGTTCTTAGCTAGTAAGGGATAGTTGGGGCCCTTTTTTTATGTAATTGTTATGCACGGATGAATCTGAGCATTGTGAGCCCAGCAATGCTTGCAGTTTAAGTTTCAAATTCTCAAGGGTTAGAAATTGTTTCCAAGAAAAATCTGTATTGCTTGAAGTGGAAGATAGGGTTATCTATCCTCTTCAAAGAAACAAATTTTGATGACAATGAAACCAATACTTTCTAGGAATGTCTGATTTGTCAATGTATTCTATGTTTGCCAAACTAATAAGGTTTAGACATTGATGTTTGATAGAATAGGTGTGTTATGGATGTAGATATCATCAGAAAGCTTTAATGACCACAGACCTCCTTAGTTCAGCAATTTTATTATGGTTTTTGGAGGTAAATTGATATTCTTATTCTACAAATTTGAACTTAAGGGGCATTGAACTCTTCTTTTCACGCAAGTCAACTTGTGATGTTGGGTAATAAGTTTGTTAGAATGATAAGACAGAGCAACCTGTATGAATGTTCCTATAGCTTAGTACATTTTTTGTGAAAGCAGATACCAGTAAAAAAGGCAATGAATTCTCTCATGTTAAATTTTTTAACATTACTAGATCTTGTTCAAATCTTGTGTAGAGTCTCTCTCTTCCCATAAACGTGGGTTATTTTTGGATTAATAGAAGGAGATGAAATGGAAAAAAGCAGAATGGAGTGGAACATAACAGAATGGAATTGAATAAAAAATCCTGTTTCATCTTTTGGAAAGTAAGCGAATTCAAATGCTCTTCAAACAAGTAGAGTGTGAGCATTTACTTGGTATCATAATATTAAGTTCAATGATTTTTAATTTATAATTTGGGCTCTAAAAACAATATCTAATACGATTGATCAGAATACAATATAACAATGAAGGATTGATTTCTTACTTAGCGTTCCTTTATTAGAAAAAGAAAAAGACGGAGTGACAAGAAAATGAAAGCTGGGAAAGAAGAAAATAACTTATGAATAAAAAGGTACATTTATATATAAAAGATTTATTATGTTCTGGTCCATCTAAAATATTTTTCTCCATTAGCAATATAGCCGTCATTAACTTGATGTGAAAAATTATGTTGACATTTTTTGTTCCTATAAAATCGTTTTTTTTTTTTCATGTTAGTTCCTCAAAATTTTGTTGTTCCTTATATTTTCATGGTCAAACGAAAAATAAAGATTTTATAGAGACTAAAGGTGCTCAATTTTTTTAGATCTAGCGATGAAGACAATTCTTAATGGAGAAAAATATAAGAACTTAAAAACACTCGCAAAATTTTATCGGAATTAAAATGAAAAACACTTTGAGGTAAAAAATATATTAGGCCCTAATATAAACAAATAAATAAATTATTTGTTCCGTCTCATTTTTCTCTAATTAGAGAGGAACAAAAACAGATGTGTATTGACTATTGAGATTGGATGGAACAAGTTTTATTGGGTTTCATTTCAAGCCTCTTTCGTTTTTACAATCCAAATAATGAAACATAATCACATTCTATCTCCTTTCATTTTTTCCCCATCAATTTAAACATTGTTAATGATAGAATTTGAACAGAACATATACGTATGTGGTGCATTAAAAATAGACCATATGATTAAGAAGATACGTTTTGGTTTCACTAAAAAGAAAGTCAAATTTATGAGAATGCAACAGAACAGAACATAATTGCTTGCTGCACTCCCATATATCTGTACTCTTTCAGAATGTCTTTTAACTTTCCAAAATAGTTATTCTTGAAGCTAAAAAGGGAATGCATTCTGAAATCTAATTTTACATTATAAAGTGGACTTCCAAAAGGAAAAAGGAAGTGCAGGAAGCAACATGCATAGTGCATGAAGTAATAGCCAATAATGAGAGAAAATATGATCATCACCTGGTGCAGGCCCAAAAGAGAAGTCACCAACCCGCTTCTAGAGTAATGAGAAAAAAGATTATTAACCTTTGTGGTAAGTATGAACTTCTTCATCCTTTAAAAAAAAAAAAGTATGAACTTCTTCTTTCTCTCTCTCTAAAGAAATAGGAATAATAATATTATATCTTAAAATGTATATTAAATAATAATAGACTGAACTAATGGAACAAGAAGATTTTGTTAATGTTCAATTTTTGAGCCTGAAGATTATTAGCCCAGCTTAGAGCGAACTAACCCATATTAAACTAATGAAATTTTAAACTGGACTGAATTGAGTAAAATTATTTAAAATAGCAGTCAATATATAAAACATGAACCATTAATTACGTGATAACACCATAAACTTTTTTCTTAGTGAAATTTTGCAGTCTTTACATATAACTTTGTGTGCATGGATGAGTGTTGATAAAATTATTTATTAAATGAAATTATTTTTAATTAAAATTTATTTTGAAATTATATAATTTATATTTGATTGTTTTATTATAAAATTAAATTAAAAATAAAATTCAGTATAAATTTTTTGAATCTTACACAAAAGTTACTCTAAATTGTTTTAACTTGTAATTAATTATAATTTTTTCTCTTAATATGAAACTAAGTATTTAAAAATATATAAAATAATAATAATTTCTAAACGGTCAAACGAAACACAACGTTGTTTTGTGTTACAGATTTGCATCCGTATTCCAGTGTTTGTAACGGATGTGATTCAAAATTCAAATCCCGAAAGAGGAACAACTTGCATTAAATAGATGCTGACTACACGTAACAGACAACCTCATATGTCAAAACCAGATGGACATGACCTATTGTTAACGAGTTATTCCCCCTTCATTGTATTCAGCATTCATCACACGCGCTGCTTCACATTATGAATATGAAAATAGAGTACACACTATTATATGACTACCTAATGCCTATATATATGGGGCCACTTGTAGATTTTATGTAAACTCCTCTTGTTTATTTCTAATCATACTTTGCAAAGATGGTGTGTATTTGATATCCATTAATTAAGTTACAAGGAGAACTACACGGAGACATATTGAAGATATAAGTTTTTATATTATACTTATATTGTATGATGGAAAATGGATAATATAAATAAAATAATGTCAAATTTATTATAATATTTTTTTAATATTAATTATCTTAACGATAATGGTGAGATGATGTTATGATGATAATTGCAATGATATGAATTATGATGGCTATGATAACAATTGTGATATTGATAATGATTATAATAATGATGATGAGATAATAGTGGTGACACTAATTGTAATAACAATAATAATGATGACAGAAGAAATATAATAAAGAAAATATAATTATTAAATAAGAAATAAAATGAGTGTTTTTATTTTTAAAGTATTTTTTACTTGAGGCAAAAAATTGTCCCTTGATTTATTGAATAACAAAGATTTTAATTTTTGTCTTGTTCATGGTCTCCTGGTTTGTGATGGTCCATGTATTTTTTTAAATCAAATATGAAACAAACCATGTTTAATACCATATATATATATATATATATATATATATTTTAACAAATCAAACAAATGAATTATGTTTATGTTTGGAGACTTTTTTTTTTCTTAAATGTATTTTCAATCCAATAGTTATATGAGTTTCTTCTACAAACATACAAACATAAACATAGTTGAGCATCCGACAGAGAGACAGATTCAATCATATGATATAAAATGAGATTTTATTGATTATGATTTAAAATTGTTCTGCTCTAATCGATCCAGACTACTTTAAGGATAGGGTGGACTAGTATTACTACTTTGCCAATGTTATCAGACATGAGGGTCGTCATCTAGGAAGACTCAGGTTAGTATTTCATAAAATAACAATTATCTTACATGAAAGATGTGTCTAGTGATATAAGTCATGGTGGTATTATAAGAGTGTAGAGTGACATGTTTTGTGGTTTAATATTGTTACTTTATCATGTTTCAATATAGATATAGTTGAAATAGTAGTTTATTGAGTACTTCCTATACACAAGGTCCATACTTGTGTCATAAGTAGTTAAGTAATTTAGGAAGTAAGCATTAGATGAGTATCCAGGACTGAAGACTTCTAAGTCGATAAAGATACTAGAATTGATGGTCATTATATGTTAGTAAAATAGAGTCATACTCAAATAGAATTGTTCTGGTGTAAAAACTATCCAAAACAAAAATGACCATAAATTAAATATTCAACAAATTTAAATATTTGTAAAATGTTTTTTTTTATTAATGCATGTAATGCTTTGAGACATTTAGAAAAGGGATTGGAATTCAGTAAAAAAAGGGATTGGAATTAATGAAATTAAAGACTTCATTTTATTTCAATTTTTTTATTCTCTCAATTTTCTTTTAACCATATTTTTTTTATCAGACCTTTTGAGGATATGAGATGGAATAACTTGCGGAATTATATTCTTATCATCAATTCGAAGGTTTAGTGTGATTAAGAGATTTTTTTTTTTGCTGAATGTGTGATTAAGAGATAATGATAAACTCATATGTCATATTACTTTAATTAGAAATATTCTATATAAGTGTTTGAATTAGTTATGAAAATAAATCATTTTGATAGTTGATTATCCAATGAAAAATTTTATTCCGTTGTTTTACATGCTATTTCATTTCACTCTCCAACAAACATTCAAACAAACAGTTGTAGGGATGGATTTATTTATTTGCTATATTCAACAGGTATAGATCATTCATCTCATAAACTTTTACTTGATGTTATTTGGGGCCGATCGAATTGGGCTGATCTTCGTTTTCAATTGACTCAAAATAATTTCTTTCAGTTTTTTATTATTTATAAATCACAAATCTCTATGGAAAATAATTCTACTCAAGTTGAATAGATGTGGAGGATAGAACTACTAGTGCGATAAACTCTAATTTCTTTTAGAATGACTATGAATTTGACTAAAAACCACACATTTGTTTAGTGCTCATTTGGCAAATATATAAGATTGATGTTTTACTATAAAACATATTTTAATGTCAAACATATTGAAATTAATTTAAATATATTTAAATTTAAAATTAATTGGATCATTTTTTTACTTTGAAATAGACTGATCCTTAACATTATGAAAGAGGTTTCTTTTGTAGAACAAACGAAAAAAGTTAGGAAACTGTCTCTTCCTGTTTTTTTCCCCCCTCCATAAAAACAATTATCCCAAAAAATAAAATAAAACAGAAATCATTAGGTTTCTTCATTTAGTTGCTCCATAACTCTGTTCTAATTATTAATGTAATGATAACTTATATAAAGCTAGCTAGGATTGTAGTTGTATTGTCATAAATGGAGTGGTAGCTCGTCCTTTTAAAGTTAACTTGTTTTTTGTTCTTAGAAAAACATAAAAAAGATGTGGATGGAGTTCCTAATAAATAACAAGTAAGATTTCATAGTCAAAGAAATACTCATATTTCTTGAGAAAACTTTTTCTATACCAAAAGACACCACTTATTCCCCCAACAGATAGAGGTTGAGGGCTGCCTCATCAGCCAACATAATCTTTGCTCTTTCATTTCCTACCTCATCTTTTTCTTTCTCTATATATTCTTTACCACTATATATTCAAAATGGACGAAAAAGGGAAAATGTTGGGAAAAAATATCATGGGGCTAAGATTTTATTGTTGGTATTATTAAATCAGGTATTCATCAAATTTTTCCTTCAGAATTTGCTAAATTGTAGCAATATTTCCTACAAAATTCTTTGTAAAAAAAATTAAAACGAAAATGCCACTTATGTGATCTTATAAAAATAGTCTTCTCAACCTAGATAAAATCGAGTAAAACTGTGATTGTTCCTACATATAATTTTAATATCTATTAAATAAAATCTCCCTACTCTCCAAAATAAGTTTTGTTTGACTATTTTTTATAGTATTATTTCCTGTATAAATTTTAGGAATATCCAACCAATTTTAACACGATAGATAATTGAATTCCATAAACATATAATACTTATTTTGATAATATTTATGTCTCAACGAAATTAATCTCCGAATGTTAGTTAACAATATCTTTGTTTTAAATTACTACGTTAATCCTAGAACCATATCAACATAATATAATGGATATATGTGCCAACATTCCAACAATTCATGGAAGATAATATAACATTATTCCTCATTGATACAATTATTAGAAGGGGATTCATAAATTTTGTTTTTTTTTCTCCCAAAGATTAGAGTCTTAAACTTAATCCAAGTTAGTATCTCTCTATGTGCTCTTAGCAAATTGTATCTATTAACTTAAGTATTAGAGTCTTTTTATATGTATCCTTACCTCTGTAGATATAATTTACGATAGGTGAATGAAAGATATTTAATAGAACACCATTTTGACTTCTTCTTTTACTTAGAAAATGAAAATCAACCAAAAATATTATGATAAAAAATAGAGAGAAAATGAATAAGAAATAAAGAAGTAAAAAAACTAAAACTAAAAGATAAATAATACAAAAAAGATGTATTGTTTGGATAGGTAGAAATGAAAAGAAAATGAGTGATTTTTTTTCCAATTGTTTACATGAGTGGAAAGAAGTAGATTTATTTAAAAAAATTATTATATCATTTTTTTATTTTTGTTATTTTTCTTAATATAAAATTATATTATTAAAATATTTAATTTAAAAAATGACTTCATACCTAAGAGCAATGGAAGCAATTTTCATGCGGGACCCACAAAAGTTTTTTACTTCCCTTTCTATTTCAATGATAAACAAACAAAGGAAGTTAATACTTTCGATTTTTTTTTTTCTTTCAAATAAAAAATCTTCCATCCTTTTTAATTTCTTTCATCATCTCCACTTATGTTTTGTCGTGGATTTGCATAGGAAGGAACCATGAGAGAGAGAAAAAACATGATTTTCAAATTTGTTTCCCTTATTTGGTGTAGTAAATAAAGTTGGAGGATGGAAAATAAAAGATGGATTTTAAAGAAACATTAATCCAACCAAATCATAAGAAAAAGAGAGGAAGAACAACTTAAGATTAATGCTGCATTGATTACCAATCACAAATAATGAACATAACATTGGTATTCTTGCAGCATTAAATAATGTCAAATAAACAACATATAGATTGAAAAAGAAATAAAGAAAGGAATACATCCAAGAGATGTGGAATTATATCATATATAATGAAAGAAAGGAAACCCTGCCCCCGAAAGCCTTGTCCTTGTCAAAAAGAAAATAAGAACCATTCCCCCAAAGACCAATATTATTATATATATGAGAGTTTTGAGGAACAACCATAAATATGGACAATGACTATATATTTGGTATTATAAATTAATTTGTAAAAAAATCCTTGGTATACAAAGGACAACATTGGATTAGCATGTGGACAGATCAGGTCGTCAACCGCAATATAAAAAACGTTAAAGTTGTTTTCCAAGGTTAAAACACTATACTATAAACTCAGAGATCAAGTACTTCCATATCTGGAATAGAGGAATCTAATTCATGATCCCATGTGGGCCAAATCAAGGATTTTACTTTGTAATTATATCTTCACCTTACACACTTTAGAACAGATAGATATATATGGTGCAAGTGCAAGCAACTATCCATTATTTATTTTAATGGATTTGGGGAAAGAAAAACATGCACTAGTAGACATGCTGATAATAGACACCTGTTTAATTTGACAATGTTTACATTTGAAAAAATAATTATTTGTTAGGTAAGACTTTTATTACAAGAGTTAATTATTACTTATTAATAATAAGTAATATTCTTAAAATCAGTTAATTAAATACATATTAACGCTAATTTATTATTATAAATGATTTAAGTTGAGATTATTATTATGATTGTAAAAAATGCATTTCCATCTCAGTCTCATGTTTTACATAAAGTATATAAATATTGCCAATGACCCATGACTCAACCACCGTCGAAATTGTTGACCTCTGAACAAAGGTAGCAAGTCAACAATTTAAATAAAAAGTGTCATTTTGATAGCACGTTTAGTACTTTAGTGGGGTCAAAAATAAAAATATGTTAATTTTTTTTTAATTTTTTAAAAATGTTATCTGAAAACTGCACTTAAGAAGAGCACCTTTAATAAATCTCCCCCTCTCCCTCTCTCACCATGATTGTTTTTGTTTTGAGTAATGCCATTTTTTTCAATTTAAACTTTTTTTTAATTGTATAACACGAGAAGTCCAGAATATCAATTTTAAGAAATTTATCCTTCATTTTATAATTTTTATTCACATCAGATCAGACACGTTATTATATTCTATTTCCTTTATACATTCAGCCAAAAAAACCTATTTCCTTTGTAAACTATCATAATGACAAGCATTTGCCTAACAAACATTCTATCTTGTGATTGCACCTTCCTCGTGCGTGTACTTTCTTAATCTTAACCTAAATTTTCTTTAAAGCAAATTACATACATTCTCATGTATAATGATTGCAAGACAATTGGACGACGACGTGACGACATAACACAAAGTAAGATTTTCGTGAATAATAACCAAGCGAGACCATAGAATAATATGTCTTTTTTTTAAAGGCCCATAGAATAATATTTCATCCGATTTATACCTGTATTTTTTAGATAATATATGCACACAACAAAATAAATGCTAATGATATTTGGATAATTAAACTTGTATTTATATGATGATATTAAATTTAAATATTTATTTAGACTACAACTGCCATCAGATACATAAATTAGTTGATGTAATACTGTTTCAACTTATAAAAGCCTTATGTTTAAGTCTTAGATATTAAATTGGATTGAATATTGAGAAAGATAATTTTATAAGATAATTATATTATTTATGATAATTCTATTTGATTTAAACATAATACTTGAAAGTGAAAAAAATATATGTGATTTATTAAAAAATACAATTATTTAAAAAAAAAAACAATCGTATTGAGTATAAAACTTTGATATGTAATTTATTAAAAAATATAATTACTTAAAAAAACAATCTTATTAAAGATAAAATTTTATTTTCACATATATATAATTTTTTATTCATAAAAATTAAATGGGTTTACAACACTTGTAATATATATATATATATATATATATATATATATATATAACATAATTTAAGACTTGAATTAAAAAACAATTGACTAAATTAAAATAATTTTGTATGAAACAGTGAAACGTTCTATACTACCATAAATGAACTAAGAAGAGATTCTTAGTTGAAAAGATTGTGTGAAGGAGGTGAAATGGTGGAAGAGATATATTATGTAACTTTGGATAGATATTTTTGTTGAGTGGAGTGAGATGGGCCATTGGCAATGACAATGTGTAGTGAATGCTATGCAGAGAGAGAGAGAGAGAGGTCACATGCAAACAAAGTCAGCCATTTTTCTGAGACTTAGTCAGTGAGAGAGTGCCAAACCCGTTTTGAGTCAGCTCTGTCCCAACTTGTTTGTCCCCAGTCCCCACCTTCTTCTCTTTCACACGCGCTTCTATATATCTGTCATGTGTGCATGCTCACACTATTTTTTTAATTTGCATTTTTCTAAAATAAGTAAATATATAAAATAAGAAGTGTTCTCGTTACAAATCCTCATCAATAGATAGTGTCTTGCTATCCCAGATATTATTCATTTATATATTTGATAAATCATTACAACTTTTTCATTAATAGAAAAACGTTTAAAATCCTTGGACATCACGATGATCATTTTATTTAAGATATTGTAAGGACAAAATTATGATGGTGCATAAAATATTTAAATGGACAATATTCCAAATACAAATACGTTAATTATATATGTGAATTTGAGGTTGAAATAAAAAGTAAAAACATATTCATTGTCAGTTTAAATTAAAGTATCTTATAAGTTAGAACTTGTAAGATTTAAATTAAATGGTTCACTACAACTAAAAATTGTGTTAAATTGATTTTAGTTACCTTATTTATATTAAAATATGTATATGGTGTAAACTATTAATTTCTGGAATAACACAAGGAAGTTCACAAAAAACTTTTTTTTTAAAAATAGAGTAATACTATATCCTTTTATAAATTCTTCTAATATTTTATAAAGAAAATAATAAATGAAAAACATATATAATGTATTTTTTTATTTATAAAAAAACTAGTGTGTTGTCAACTAAGCAGACTCATTGAATGAGTATATATTTAATGTATTTAAAAATATAAAAACATATTTAATATTTATAAGAAAAATATAATAATTAATAAGACGATGTAATAAAAAGATTTAGAATTATTCTTAAAAATATTCTTACAATACTCGTTAATTACATACTTTAATTATTGACTGATTAACTCTGCTTAGCAAGTAATCCAATAATTATTTTTTGAACCCCCGGATATTTTCGATGACTTAGAATTAGAGGCAATGTAGCACCTAAATTAGGAATATTCGTCAAACAAAATGAGCGCGTGGACAACCTCGCTTCATAATCCTCGTGGTCCACGATATTTAACTAATCTATCGATTCTTTGATTTTTATTATTTTTATTTTTATCCGTTTAATTCTATTTTTTATTCTATTTTTTTATATGAAAATATTATGTATGAGTGATTAAGTGGAATACTGTATTTGACCTTTGAATTAAGATGATAATTGGGTAAGACTTTTAAAAAAATTAATTTCAAAATTGATTTTTGACTATGCAGGTAAAGTTTACTAAATATTATAGAATATTTTTAAAGTATTAAAGGAAACATTTTAATCTGAATTGAAGAAAAAAATTTGTATCTAGAATTTTTTTATTTCCTTCTTTTATTTCTCTCCAATTAAATACATAAAATATATCATTATTTATATTTGTTTTTTATTTTCTTTATTTTTAATCATAATATTATTGTGAATTTGTGATCAGTTACAGTTGGATTATGACTGTTTAATTAATTCTTTAAAATTTGAATAATTTATTAAAATAAAATCTCAATCTCATAATATTTATCTTTTAAATTATGGTATTAAAATTTTAAAAAATAATAATTACACAAGTTATTACAAAAAAATAACTTCATTTAAATTTTTTGTCATCATTGTACAAATTAGAAAGTAATTATAAAATTTACTTAAATATTATAATAAAATACCATAATTTAAGAAAATATTAAAATAATTACTATTTTTAATTTCACAAAATAGTAAATATTTAAAAAGATATCAAAATACGAGAAAGTGTAATAAGAAAGAAATTTAAATACATTAAAAAGTGTAATAAGAAACGGAAGAAGGAAGTAGTAAAGTAAAACAACACAAAATATTCATTATTCAGTGTTATCCAATCCAACTCGAAAGAGAAAAGAAAAGTGCTTTTCTGTTCAAGTTTTGTTTGTTTGTGAAAATGCAGTGAGTACGGTACATATAGCTAGCCATAGCTCCATAGCATAATTCATCATCATTCATGATTCATCATTCATCAACTAGGAGAGAGAGAAAAATTTGTGAGACTCTCATATCACTCATCCCTAGTAGTAGAAAAAAAAAATGCAATCCGATAAGGACTTGTGCAGCTGACACACAGCAAGAGAGAGAAAGAGAAAAACATCACTATTCATTACTCATGTTTTGTTTTTTCTTTATTTTCTCATTCTGAAATTAATGTTGTTGTTGTTTTTGTTCTTGTTCTTCTCACTTTCACACACTACTTACTACTCTACTACTGCACTCTCTCTCCTCTGTGCTCTTGCTCTTCTGTCACCCACCACCGCTCTTTTAATTCCACATGAAACCGTTGAACGTTTTTCAACTCTCACTGCCTTCATAAGGGAACAACACTCCAATCCTTCCACCTTCACAACATGGCATACCTATTGAGTTTTGATTCTCTCTCCTCACATGTTAGTACTTTTCCCTCTTATCTCTCCATGATTGATTTGAAGTTAAAATTCATCTTGCATTCATAGCATTATTCACTTTCTTGTATTTGGGGTGTGAAATCTGTTCTAGTCTTCACAAAGGTGGTCACTTTCTATGTGGTGTTCACATGTTTGTGACGTTTTGTACTCTTTACTTCTAATTGAAAATGGATTTTTAAATATTTTATGATTTTGACTTCAGTAAATGATTCTACTTATTAAATAATGGTTAAAATAATCACTTTTTAAGTTTTTTGATTTTCTGGGTGTGTAGGCATCCAAGGGTGAGTGAGGTTAATATAATATATATATTTTTATCGATAAATGTTAATAGTTAGATGGTTAATTTTTAGTCAGAAGGAGAGATTAAATCCCTGCGACCTTCTCTTTTTTCTTAACCATCCAACTAATCTTATATCCGAGGTTAATATAATACTACATGGTTATGGTTATGGGGTTGCCATGGAATTTGCTTGGTGTTTAAGGTTTTATCATGGGTTGGTGAGAGTGGTGGACCTGTTACAGTTCACCTGGTCTTTATCTTCAATGTGAAGCCTTTTTTGTTGTTTCTATATAAGTTTGGAAAGCTGTATGTAAACTAGCTTCTCTTTTTGTCTCTCTTTAATTTGGTCTACTAGAATGTTTTTCTTGTTTGTGTGAACTACCTTCTAGCTAGGCTTTCCATTCTTTTCATTCTTTTCATTGATCTATCTTTCTACTTTTTGGTTGTCTTGAACATTTTTTTTTTTTTTTTTACCATTAATTGAGTCTAGGGTCCCTTTCTCTTGCTTCATATGTATATTTTAATAGAAACCTTCATCTGTGGAAAGTCTATGGCTCTGATTTGAAGGACATGTTGTTGTTGTTGTTGTTGCTAATACTATAATTTAAGCACTTCTTGACAAACTTGTCACAATGATAAATTATTTCATGGTTTTCTGATTTGTGTGTGCATTTTTCTTTTCCCACAAAATTTGTCATCATGGCCTATAAATGGGAACAGAACTAGGTGGTATTGAATATTTTTGGGGCGTGTCAAAGTTTGTGAAGGAACTTGAAGAAGTAAATGCATGGATCGAGGGGACCAAATGACATTACCTGGCTCTGCATCTTACTATATGCAGAGAGGAATACCTGGTGCTGGAAACCAACCTGTACTGCACAATTCACCTAATATTCAACCGCTATCTAATCCAAATCTACCGTGTCAATCAAGCATTGGGGGTAGTGGTACCATTGGATCCACATTACAGTTAGAGTCTTCGGGAATTTCAGCTCCATGTGTCAATGTGAGTGCTCCTTCTGGGACTCTGCCTGGGGAAACTGTCAAAAGGAAGAGAGGAAGACCTAGAAAATACGGGCCCGATGGAGCTGTGTCGTTGGCATTGACGCCGACACCGGCTAGTCATCCTGGAGCCTTGGCACAAGGCCAGAAACGGGGCAGAGGGCGCCCGCCTGGGTCTGGGAAGAAACAGCAGTTGGCTTCTCTTGGTATATCTCTATCTCAGCTATTATTTTTGTTGTGTGTTTTTTGAAGTTTAGTTGAGATGTTGCTGGCTTTGTAAATCCTTATCCAAGTGATTTTTTTTTCTTCCATTCTAACATCTAAATGAACTGAATTAACAATGACTTTGGTATTCCAGTATAATTTGGGATAAATGGTTAATTTCTTTGCATAGAAAAATTTCTGATTACAAGTTATGTAGATTGTGAGAGAATGGGTGAGCTCTCAAAGTTTTGGTTTATTGAGAATACTGCATTATTGCAAATTATTTTGGATTTTGCTTTGAAATTGTTTGGCTGTTTGTTTACTTTTAAAGATTTAAATAACTTTTATTATTAAAATATTGCAGTTAACGTGTTGAAACACTCTAGTGTTGAACGGCTGATTGTTTCTGTTGTTACATCACTTGTTTTATTTTAATATTAACACTACTTTTAAATTAAAATATTATTGCTAATGTGTAGTAACACTAGCATTTCCTAGTAGCATTCAAAATTGCATAATTTCAATTTTTTTTGGGGGGTTTTTATTTCTTTTTTTCATGTTGGCATTCTAATTTCTTTTTTTAACAATGACTTTTTCTTGACAGAATTAACATTGACTTTTATATTCCAATATAATTGGATATAAATTATTATGTTTTTATTTGTTTGCATACATAGTTTTTAGTTTTTTGATGTTATTTGTACTCATACAAAATATTATCGATTTTGCTATGAAACTACTGAGTATTAAAACATTTGATTGTTTCAGTCTTTAGATTACTCGTTTTTTTATTTATTTTTAAATTTAATATTGACACAACGTTTATAATCAAAACATTACAGCTAGCATGTTGATATTCAAGCATTCCCTTTTTTTAGGCAATATTCGTTGAATGAATGAATTTATGCCTGTACATTAATTTCAATGGGCCAACTTTTTTGACCATATCCAAATATAGAAGTTATGTTTTTGACAATACCTGTACATTAATTTCAATTAATTACTCCTTCCGTTTGAAAACTATAGATGTTTTAGCATTTTAGTTTTGTTCCAAAACTATAGATGTTTTACAAATCCTAAACTAAATTCATAATTTTTTTCCAACTATACACTTGTTTACAATTATTGGTGCATTGAATATTTTTTGTTATCCAAGATAGACACCAATAGCTAACCACTCATCAATGAGAATGTCCACTTAACATTGTCTCTAGACTCTCCACTATCCAAATATTTATGGTTAATGGTGATTCCAACAACATGATTAAATATGAGTATTTTAATCTGAAATTTTATCAATTAATATTTCTTAATGGGTGTGCACTAACCTTAAACATACATTTTTGGAACGCAGGGAGTATGTTTTTATTGGAATGTATGAAGAATAGGCAGTTTTTGTCTCCTTAGTACATACATTTTTGTTTTCTAAAAGTTTGTGTGCTGAGCACTTAAACACAGCACCTAAGGAAAACAAAAGAAGAGCATGAGAAAATATCTCCCCTTTGTTCCTGTTTTTCTGTTTCTAAAATACTTGTTTTGGAAACAATTTACAAAATTTAGTAGATTTTGGACAAGAAATTGATTGTTGAATAATGTTGAATTGTTTTAGTTTATTTCAAATTGTTCCTTACTTTACAAAACTATGAAATCAATACTATTTTTTTTTATTTCTATTTTTGTCTTGTGCTACCTATACTAAGTTTAATAGGAGATATAAGGTTAGTTGGATGGTTAAGAAAGAAAGGAAAGGGGGCGGGGGGGTAATGTTGCTGGTTCAATCCCCTGCTAACAAAAACTAACCATTAAAATTGGTCGATAAAAAATAAACTATACTAAATTTAATGGAGAGAGAGAGCATTGTGGGGTGAAAGGAATTTTTAGTCAAAATGTAAATATATTTTCTTTAAATTAATTAGGGGTGGGCTTGAGTCTAGGTTGATCCATGAGTCCACTCAATCCTAACCTTTTGCCTAATCAGAATGATACACATTGGGTCTTAGGTTGATAAATTCCAAACTCATTGCATCTCACCCTCTGTCCTTTTTTTAATCTCCTTATTATTTTATTTTATTTATTTATTGATGGATATTAAAAAATTCAAATATTTGTTACTTGATGACCCAACCCAATTGGTATGGTTCACTTTATGTTGAGAATAAAATTTTGAAAAAACTGACCCAGCCTTAATTCATTGGTTTTGAGCAAATTTTTTTCCAAAACCTGACTCATGGCTTCCCCTAAAATCAATGATATTTAATGGCTTTCTTAATTCAACCCAGAACGGTATTTATTTTTAAACGAATATAAATATAAGTTTCTTAGAAATCTGGAATCAGCAATTGCCTGATTCATGCAGTAAAAAAAATTGCCTGTTCCATTAATTAATAATTATTGATCTTGGTAATAATAATTGAAATAATTTCTAATATTGACTGATTATCATTTTCTAAGTAAGTATTTAATATGTAGATGTCATTTGTAAAAAAAATGTACAATTGGCTATCACAGTATTAATTATTATGCAACTAATACTGAATTGTGCACTGCAACATGTAATGAGTCAAGCATCAGAGACAACATTGATAGAAAATAAAGTTGTGGACTTGGAATTGGAAAAAATTGGGAGGGTGCAAATTTACATGTTAGATTGCAGTTTCATGGTAATTTTTTTAACGAAGTTAACATAGCTGATCTGAAGTGAGTTCGAATTCAACTATTATTTTTTTGACCTTTATATCTACATAATCTACCTAGTATACAGGGCAAAGAAATTAGCAAAGTTTCTTATAAGGACTAGCTTGGTTCTGTCTGCAATGGCTGGTTCATCCTAGGGGAATGATTATAATAATTTGATTAAATTATATGTTGCTTATTGTTTTGATGTTTTGAGTGGTTATTGCCAGGTGAATTGATGTCTGGTTCGGCTGGAATGGGTTTCACTCCTCATATAATCACCATTGCAGTTGGAGAAGTATATCTCGTATTTTTAAGAATTTTTATCAAATTTTCTATTTGTTTCCCTATATGTTGAAAAGTCCAACTTCTGAACATTTCGGTTCGTTTTGTTTTTCGCTTTCATTTTCAGTATTAATTAAAAAAATGCTGCCATGTTTTCATTTTGTTTCCTGTTTTCAAACTCTGAAGGAAATGATGTAAACATTTTTTTTTGTTCACTTCCTTCACAAAAGTTTGTAAATAGGAAACAAAATTTTACTAGATGTCATTTTTACAATTGGTGAAAACACATAAACTAAAACTAAGAGAGAAAATCAGTATTTCTGTTCTCTTATTTTGAATGAAGGTCTAGATAAAACATCAGTTGGTTTGTTCTGGCTTACAAAGTGTCATATCTTTGGGCTGAGAATGAAAGTACTACATTGCTTTGGTATCGTGACTTAATCATAACATTACCAGTTTTAATGTCCCCATTAAGAAAGGAATCTGATGGTATTACTTTCTAAATAGATGTTGATATTATATATATACTATATATACTATTTTGTCTTTTAGAGTAAAAAGTTAACTTAGTAAAGCCCAAACCACGTTTTATGACAATATTTATGCCTATGATAGTAATGTTGCAATGCATGCAATTGTGAACTTCATCTTTTGTCTGTCATTAATTATTGGCTTAATTGCACCTTTTGTTCTCAAAGTTTCACAATGTCGTGAGTTTTTCTCTAAAATTTTTTGTTTTCACAAATTTTGCACCCAATTTACATAAATAGTGAAATTTGCTTTCACGCATAAAATTGTCACAAAATTGTCTTAATTTTGGTGGTTTAAAGGAAAAACAGCCACAAAATGTCTTAATTGTGGCAATGTTTCTACATGCTGGCAAAATTCGTGACATTGTGAAACTTTAGGAGCAGAAAATGCAATTAAGCCTTTATTATTTTATTTAAGTGTTTTTTTTTTTAAATGTAACCATCAAAGCATGTGATATGATACTCAGCCTAAAATTGATTTCATTTTTGGCATAATATGCTCCAATAACTCTTTGATGTTTCTTTTACTAATTCTAAGACATTAAGTGGTGAACCTCTTAAATTTTTTCCATATTTTCTGCCAGTTGTATAAGTATTTAAGAAATACTCTTTCAAAAACTGTGCCCTTTTCTCTGTAGGACGTTGCAACAAAAATCATGTCATTTTCTCAGCAGGGGCCTAGAGCTATATGTATTTTGTCAGCTAATGGTGCTGTCTCTACAGTGACACTTCGTCAGCCTTCAACATCAGGTGGCACTGTCACATATGAGGTTTGTAACTTTCATGTGTTATGTGTGTACAAACATTTATGTTCAAATAGACTTGTAGTTCATAAACAATTACACTTGTTTGATACCCTCATTTCTTCTTGCCTAACACGTTCTTAATCAAATGACAATACTTTATGGAGATACTATGATTGACTAATTACCTAGATTCTTTTGTTATTTCTGGAGAATGGCTAAGCTTAAGAACTAACACTGTTTATGGAAATTAAGACTCTGTTGTGGTTGCTTTAAGCTTGTTTTATATCTCCAGAGCATGTACATAGCTGTTTTCAAAATGTCAGACACCAAGACTATAGAAGCTTAAGTTTACAGCACAAATATTATTCATAAATGCATTCTTATGTATGTATCTGGTGTCTACTTACATTTATGACTACACTGGCCATGTTACTTTAATGCAATTTCATACAGTATTCTGCTGAAAAGGAAAAAAAAAACACACTGATACTAGCACTATAGAATCAGTATGCTTTCTTTTGTTTCCTTATCCTATCCTTCTTAGCACGGTTATTTATTTTTGGGTTATGTAAAATATTGATGGACTTTGGCCTTAATAGGGGCGTTTTGAGATAGTGTGCCTATCAGGCTCTTACTTGGTTGCTGATAGTGGTGGCTCCCGCAATCGGACTGGTGGATTAAGTGTTTCGCTTGCAAGTCCCGATGGTCGTGTCATCGGTGGAGGAGTTGGTGGAGTGCTTATTGCAGCAAGTCCAGTTCAGGTAAATGCATTTTTATTGCAGCCGTGATATTATATGTTGAAGATCATATTTGTCATGTTAAAAAAAAAATCAGCAAGTTATAAAATTTGGATGCTTTATTACTGCAGGTGATACTTGGGAGCTTTTCATGGGGCGCATCAAAAACGAAGATCAAGAAAAAAGAAGGTTCAGAAGGTGCAGAAGTTGCTTTAGAGACTGATCATCAGACAGTTCATAATCCAGTTGCAGTGAATAGCATTTCTCCGAATCAAAATCTTACTCCAACCTCATCTTTAAGTCCTTGGCCTGCATCGCGACCATTGGATATGCGCAATTCTCATATTGACATTGATTTAATGCGCGGGTGACAATTTATTTAAAATATGCCAGTACTGAGTATATAATTTGGATTCATGGTCACTCATCTAATTTTCCTGTAGTAGTAACTACAGCATGGGAAGTACCAACAGCAGAGTAGAAGCCAGCTGACTCTTGGAAATTCGATAAAAGGTCACGTATCTACCCGTGATTGACTTTAGGGTTGTACTCATATTTTTGTAGCTGTGAGGAATTTTAATTTTAAGATTTCGTGTTCTTGGTTAAATACAGACTTGTGTATTTTATAATCCTATTTGAAAGAGATTGACATTGAGTTAGATGTTTTGTGGTTTCGGTGCACAGATTATGATAATTGAATTGTTGTCTCCTGAAATGCAATGACATAATAGGAAGTGTTGTGTCCGAGAATTGTGGGGGTTACCCTGCACTTTTCCAATTTACATTTTCTCTTCATGCCTCACATCCTGTCTCCAACAATCCCTTGTTTTTCTTTTCACCCTATTGATAATTTTATTGTTAAAAGGTCATCAATTCCTAATGAAATGGATTTAGCCGCAGCTTGATGGAATCTCAAAGTCTGTACTTGATCCAGGATATGTAATGTATATGTCAATTGGAAGTGATCTATTAACATGCTAATAAGTCGTTTAATGGCAGCATGCAGTGTCTTTTTTTTTGTGTGTTTTTGGTTCCGTTCTCCAATCAAATTGGAGAACAACACCTTTACCATATAGGAATTGCATCTAAGTTTTATCCTATGAAAAATTGCTTTTTTAGAGTCTTTGGACACTATTGGCCTTACTTGATCCTTGTAGGTAACTTAGTTGATTGTTATTGGTTTGGTCTCTAATGTCTCTTGAAACAGACAGTCAACTAGGTTGCTCCGAAGAAAAACTTGCCTCCATCGTTAGAAGAAATAGCATGTAAATTTCCATATATACTCACATGTAACAAAAAATTCTGGCATGCAGTAAACGTGCTTCACATGGAGGACGAAAACACCAAATATAGCCGTTGCATTACATCACTATATCCATCAACACTGGGGATATTACACCAAATAACACATTTTCTGCATGTCAGAAATTTTTGATGCAAAATAGCAGTTGCATTACACCAATTTTTTGGTGTTTCGTCAGAATATCCATCACAATTAACTGAAACATTTATAGGACATAAAAAGCGTTTGACCTTGTAATTTCCAACACTAGTTGGTGTAAGGGATAACCATGGCCCTGGTTAACAACCTGAGACATCGAGCAACAATGCACTGTGACATCAATGGGCATAAAAGATAGGTGTCATCATGGTTTTAAATTGTATTTGCATTGTAAACAACAATTGCATTGCTTCTATTTGCTTCAAAAACTAATACTAAAGCCGTAATTGTGGTTGCTTAATGCTTAGAACCATGTGCATCATCACTGAAATGGATTTCTTTTAATCACCAAAAAATAAATAATCACTAAAATAGAAGTAAAATTTGTTCTTGTCTGTTCAGTTATTTCTCCAAAAATCACCATGGCTTGGGAATCACTGCTCAAGAGTTCAAACCTTTATTATCATATTTTGTTGAAAACAAATTGTCACATGTAAAAGGGAAGGACCTATATATATATATATATTTTTTTTTTTTTTTTCTTTTCTTTTCTTGAAGTGAACCTATTCTCTGTTGTTTGATGTACTATGGCGGCTCTTTTTTACCAAGAGTGAACATTTTTTTTTTAAATTACTAAATGAGGGTACATTTTAAAAACTTACTCTTGACAGGATAATTCAAATAACCGAGAAAAAAGAAATGAGAAGGAAATTATTTACTATGGTATGTATACTCTTCAAAAGTATGGAAGACCAATAAATTTTTTTCCTAACCATCACATTTAACTGTAGAGGTAAGTCAGATGTTGAATGCTTGGAAAAGCCATACAGGAAAAATGCCTTGTATAGTTGTATTGACGGATTTATATTCAGACTACTATAATTTTAGAGCATACTGAGAGTCTTTCAGTAATTTTGTGCATCTTCGGATACTACTTTCTGTTGAAGATCAAATCAATAATTGCATAACCATGAATTAGAGTCTTCTGATGAAATGCAAGGTCCTGCACACCAAAAGCTATTAATTATATCAATTGTTTGAAGGATCTACCTTCCTATGTTATAGATTCGTAGTAGTGATGAAAAACATTTATTGGTACAAAAGAAAAGAAAGACAAAGATAAACACTCGTTGTAAATTCAACACTCAAGTTTCTGTAAGATTTCACTTCATCATTGCTAAGAGCACAGAGAAACTCAAATCAAGTAACTGCTGGTAAGAAAACCAAAGCCGAAAGCTCATCCACAATATAAAATAAAACTTCAAAGATCAACACAAAGCCATCATTTGTAAGTGAACCGCTTTTTATAAAAAACGGTTTGATTTGAACCGAACCAGCTTTTAAAAACAGTTTAGTTCTTTTTTTTAAAACCAGTTTGGTCCTAAACTGGTTCGGTTTGGTTCAGTCCTAAAACAGTTTGGTTTGAACCGGTTATTTTGCACACCCCTTAAACAATTACACTTGTTTGATTACTTATACCCACATTTCTTATTCCCTCAGACAGTCACACATGCACTTAGTCAAATGGAAATACTTTATGGAGTTACCAATACCATGATTGATTAATCACAAAGACACAGGAAAGAAACAGGGACTGACTGAGATGGTGGATATGGTAAAGGTACTGTCCTGGAGATGGATCATTAATAAAGAAGATTTTTCTTACACTTTTCTTTGTCCTGCTGGTTTAATGATCCTAAGTCATGCATTGCAGCAAGCATATGAAGATGTTTCCTGAGTGGTTCACGGCTTTTCGTTGTGGTGCTGGGAATAATTTGAATGAATGTTTAGTGTCAGATTTTTAATCTAGTATTCTGCTGAAAAAAAGAGAAGAAAACACTGATAGTAACTCCATGTTCTTGGCTATCCTAGTTTCAGATTTTCTTAGAATACTAAAAATTTGGTTTTACCTATATTTTGGGACTAAAATGTTTGTTTAACTTTTTCTACCCTAATCCACTTGAACAATTATCCTCCGAGTTCCTTTTTGATTAATTGGCAGCCCAACACTTCCAAATTTGATATCTAAAGATAATATAGTTGAAAATGTATAACAATACCGTACAAAGGTATATATATATATATCACAAACATATAACAATTTTTACATGTCACACTAAACAAATTAACCAACACAACACATAGAAGAGATAGATAGAAGGCATGCATGTACTAGTATAGTAGCATTACACTAAGCATCAGACCATGTAATTTCTAATCCACCCCACTGATTGTGAGGCACACCTAAGGCTTCCCAAACAGCCTTGGAGGCATCAACAATGTTGTTGGAACAAGGTGGTTGATAATCATGGTCTTCATCACATCCCATGGTTGAGTCACACTCGTCGACCACCATGGCCACCACGCTTTTGCCATTTCCACTGATGGTGATGTTGTGGAGGCACCTACTCCTGTCGTTGAACCATCCGGTGGAGAGTGCGACTACCGGTGTGTCATCGGAATGGTACTGGTTATCACATTCTGAAGGGCCACCTCCATCTCCACCCTTTTCAAAACTATTCAGAGTGAGTTGAGCCTTGGTGTGCATTGAAACTGCTGGCGAACATTTGTATGTTGTGTACGCCTTACCTTGTACACAACAATCTGAATCATTCTCTTGGTTGCATTCTCCAGGAGGAGGCTTCTTTCCCATGATTCTCCCACTTGGACGACATTGTTGTGCTTCAGAACACAAACAATTTGTTGAAATCAGAATCAGCAACATAACAAAGGATGCTATTGAGTTAGAAACCTTCATTTTGTATATGTTTTCTCTTTTCTATTTTGTTTTTTGCTGTGTGCTTGGTGAAAAGGGTGACATTCAGATGGTAATTTATAGGTGTAGCACTCTTTCATAATCTTTTTTTAATTGTTTTAAATTTTATTTTGGAAAGATGAGTTTCGTTACTGCTGGATTGTGCTAGAAAAGGACCACTATATATTGTACTAGCATCCAATGCATGCTTCCATGCCTTAATACTATATAACTATATATATTTATATGCAATATTGGCGTTCCCTGTACGTCCTTCAAAGTAAATTTCCTTGCTTTCTGGCAACAATTTATTTGATCCAAGTTTGACACGAAAGTTTCACTTATCGAGTTCTTGGCTTCTAGCTATCACATGAAATATTTCCCTGGTCCTTAATATTTAAAGGATTAGCTAGCAAGTGGTGATAATTTTGAAGCCAAAGGCCTCTGTTTTGTCACTTGGCTTTCCACAGTCGTTGAACCATCTGATATGGCATGTATTTGATTATTTAGTAATTTTTTATAGTTGGTCAAACATTGTGAAAGCCAAGGTTGATTTAAAAATCAATATATGTATACCTTTACTTGGTATTGTTTTACATTTTTGAACTATATTATTAGATATGAAAATTGGAAATATATTGGGTTGCCAATTAATCAGATATGAAATAGGAGAAAAAACTTGAACAAACAGTTTAGTCCCAAAACATAGGTGAAATCAATTTTTTAGTTCTGTATGAAAACTAGCATCAATTTTGTTCCTTAATTACAAAATGCGATACCAGTTAATTCCAAGAAATTAAAAAAATAAAAAATTGAAGGTTCCTAGGAAATATGAACAAGGAAGGCAGGCAATAATAGATGTAGATATTTGTAACTGAAAATCTGAAACTAGAATAGCCAAGTACTGCAGTTAGTTTCTGTGTTTTTTTTTCTTCTTTTCTTTTTAGCAGAATACTAGATTAAATTGTATTTAAGTAACATGGATAGCAGTCATAAGTTGCATTTATGGATAAACTTAAAGAACTATGTACATGCTCCCATTAACCCTGGAGACGAAAAAAAAAAAAAAAAGAAGCTTATAGCATAGCAACCAGAACAGAATGTTAATTTCCAGAAACAAAATTAATTTTAACTTCCCTACGAATATAATTCTTAAGCTAAGTCATTCTCCCAAATTAACAAATGAATCTTTGTAGTATAGAAATCCAAAGTGACTTTCCAAACTCCAATTAATTGATAAATCCTCATTAAGACTTCCATCAATGTTCTGCAGTGTGAGAACATCGTCTTAATAAGATAAATCACTTCAGGTCTTCACGTGTGCTGCATGGAACTAGTATTTGAACATCTTCTGATTAAAGAGTTATTATATTATGCAACCATGAACACGAATTTCAGTTACACAAGCAACACCAGAGTTTATTACATAGAATAAACCACATGTTTCTCTTAGCAGATTTTATATATTTTTTAGATAAATTCTAATCACAGGTAAAATCTGATCGAAATCAAATATAAATAACACAATGGAATTTATGGAGTAAAATTTCAAAGCCACTACCGATACTTGGAGAAATTATATCATGGTCCTGGCCAATTTAAGCACGACACATGATGGACAACTAGGTTAACAGCAGCGTAACGGAATGTTTTAAACGGAATTGATATTAGATTTACAAATACCAAATCTGCAAATAGTTTAACGGATTGATCTCAAATTTAAAACTTCCAAAGTAGCTGCTTCATCATCACGTGTATGGACAGCCAAGAACCGATCTGGACTATTCCTTTCATCGCCAAGCTCGCGTGAATATAAGCTATTGCACTTTCTGTTTCCTCCCTTTGTGTAAATTGTAGTGTTGTGATGCTGATAAATTCATCTAGAACGATAAACTAAATGGTTGCTGCTAAGATACATCGACTTATCACCTATATGCCAATTTACAAGATGGTTCTGCATAACCACAGCACAAAAACACATACAGTAACCAATTAGCTGCTTTCATTCCAAACACAAGAATATGACTATCAAATTCAAAAACCACACTTTTTGTATATATAAAAAAAAAACCCTTAAATATATCCGATTTTGAATGGAAATGAAGCGGTGGCTCTCGATCGTTGTTTCCAGCGTTGCAGATTTTTATTTGTATTGCAGTCAATATAATTTGAAATAAGGCAATCACGAAATATGCGGTTAAACTGAACTGATGAAGCTTGATTTTAAAATTCAGATGGTTCCGTCAACGCCGATAACCCATTATCCTGTGAAGTGGTAAGCTGTTAGCAAGTACTCACCTAGTTGTCCATGATATATAATTTCTCTATGCGTGACACATAAAATTCTCCCCTTTCTCCTAGTGAAACTATGAGCGCTTTCTTTAACATTTTCTGCAATTAACAAGTTTAAGATATATGTGATACCCTATAGTGACTTTCCAAAATCCGATTAACTGGCAACTCCCTGTAAGGCTCTCATCCATGTTTTAGAGTACAACAAGAAGGGGATACATAAACTAAAGGGATCTAGCTCAATTGGTTGAATAGGATGTGCGAGTGTTGTAAACTCTTTGGTAAATATAGAATTTGCATTAATTGAATTAATGCAAATATGTGATGTCCTACAGTGACTTTTCCTGTAAGTATAAATTTGCATTAATTGAATTATTTGTTAGATCATTTATTCATTTATATATATATATATATATATATATATATATATATACTATAATTGATTCATTGATTGATTTATAACAGAAACTTTTATCTCGAAATCAAATTTGATGAACTTGCATAAAATAAGAAGGCATCATAATTTTAAATTGAACTCATCACTTTTGCTGATTTATCTTGGACAATGATTTTTCATCATCGACAAGGAGGGATTGCAGAAAAACGAGCCTATCGTTAATTATGGGAAGGAGAGAAAAGCAGCAGGAGAGGATAGAATTAGCGGATGATGTTCTGTATCACATCCTTTGGTTCCTTACTATCAAGGAAGCCGTTACTACATCCTTGTTGTCTAGCAGGTAGAGATTTCTGAGGACAATGGTTCCATCTCTTGACATGGAGTGCTCCAAACAAATCATGGAATACCACAGGAGCGTGATGAATTCTAGGGTCGACAAAGAACAGAAAAGATCACGAGGTTTCGTCTCAAATGTGCTAGCGATGATTGTTGCTCATACGATGTGGAGGAATGGGTCGATTAAGTGGTAGCCAGAAAAGTTAAACATGTGAATATCTCCTTGTACATGTGCCATTCAAGTGTTTTCAACTTTGCTACCTTGTTCATCTGCACCACACTTGTCACCTTTGATTTCTCTATTCCTTGTAATGTTCATGTCCCTAATCTCAGGAGTTTTCACCTTCATGTGTACACATTCTTGCAGTTCCCCAGTATTAGCAAGCTTATCTCTGGATCTCCAGCTATTGAACTGTTTCACCTCAAGCAGAAACAGTATAAGCATTATTTCGACGAGTTGAAGATTGTGTGTAACTCTCGAGATATCCAAGTTTTCCACCACAACTGGTTTCATTGTTGGTTAAATAAAAAATTAAATCAAGCTGGAAATTATCACCGCCTAACTAGAAGAGTTTAGAAGCTTTTAATTCAAAGATTGCAGCTGAAAAAACTGCACCACCTGTTGTAATTTGCATGGAGGAATAATCATTTGCTCAGACTTTAAGTAGTGTAGTTAGTGCCATCGTCATTAGTTAGTCTTAGGCACTAAGTTTATACTATTTTATTGTTATGATATGCCTATAAAAGGCAGCTCCCTGTATCACAATATGAATGTGAGAGTAGAGGGAATGAACTTGTGAGAAACTCTTCCTTCAGTGTACGTGAGTGCGAGTGTGTGATTTATATCTCTCTCTCTCTATATATTTTTCTTCCGCTGCGTGTGTGTTTTTATCTCAGTGTTAACATTCATGATCTAGTTATAAAAGGTGATCGTGATTATGATTTTATCTCAGATTATATGGAGAATCGTTGTTGGCCAAACATTGTTAAAACCAAAGTTTATATAACTGTAACACCACACTAAAAAGAATCTTTATGCGAACCAAATTGTTTGTACCATTCTCCAGGGACTGCGTAACATTGAGTTTCTGTTATTGGGTGATTTTAGGAAAGAAGAGATGGACCCTTCTATTAATCTTGATATTCTAAATCATAGAATCGTAACAATCAACTTAAAAAAAAAATGGGTGTGATGAGAGAAAGGAGTGGTGAGGGTGTAGGAAAATAACAAGGGGTGAGAATAGAAGTTCCCTTCCACCAATAACCTAGCCCAACGGATTTTTTATGAGGACATTCAACTTTCAAGAATGTTCACCAACTCCCCCTCATCCATAAAGGCAGCATTCAAATGCCTACAGTACAACACTTTAGTACATGTACGATGTACCTAAGCTAAAAAATGATTCTACAATGGCGTTACAATTTGTAAAAGAGTTTTTTCAACTCAATATTGAAAAATCACAAGTAAACCACTCCCAGGCTCCCAGCTGTATGCCTTCATCTAGCTCCTTAAATCCCCAAAAAAGAAGAATGAAGACAAACTTACCAAGCGACGATGACGGAGGCACGGCGCGATGACCAAGGATCGGGGACAAATGACTGACGTCAATGACTGCGAGTCTGTGATACACCAGCATGAACTGAATGACGGACCGGCGAGAGACTATGCGACATCTGCTACGATGGAGCGACGACACCAGCACGCATTGAACTCGACGAAGGTGAGGAAGGTGAGCGAACTTAGCGAAGGCACCGTTTCGCATAAACTGGAATCACCAAATCGCAACTCGACTCGCGATTCTACGTTGAGTCTACCGATTCTACGCCGAGTCCACTGATTCTACTAGGAAACCGATTCTGCTTGAGATTTAAATCGCAGATGCTCAGTAGAATTGTAGAATTGGACGATTCTATGATTTAAATCTTGATTTTGATAACCATGACTATATTAGGTTCATTTCCTTCTCGATTCAATCTTTAATTTTGTTTGATTTTAGGTAGAAAGCCTATGTCATGTCGGTCAAATCTCTCTTTTTGAACAGAGCTTTAAGCCTTTAGCACATCAATAGATATTGCAGTAAAATCATGGCCCAATTACAAACTATAAATAATAAACTCCAGACGCACAACAGTATCAAGTCTCGAAAAGTTTTAGGGACGTTGCCCCCTACACTCCCGTCGGGGCGGCTCCCTCGGATCCCCACTCACTCACCGAGGAGTGGAACCTCCCACTACTACACAATGGACATTCTACGACGCTCAAACAACGTTGGTTGTTCAAAAACCGACCTTGTAGTAGACACAGTGGCAATTTTGTAAATTTATTTTAAGCTATACAACAACGATGTCAGTTTATAGAATGATCGTCGTTATTGTCTATGATACAAATACGGTTATAGAATAACCGTCGTCGTCTTGTAAAATTCAAAGTCGATTTTGTTAATAACCGACTTTGATGATTTTAAAATTAAATAAAACCAAATTTCTGTTCCTCCTTGTCGCTCTCAAGGTCTCCCTCATCGACGCTCTCACGGTCTCCCTGGTTGACGCTCTCGAGATCTCCCTCGTGGTCACCCTCACGGTCTCCTCATCAACGCTGTCGCAGTCTCCTTCGTCGACGCTCTCGTGGTCTCCCTTGCCGTCGCCCTCACAGTCTCCCTTGTCGATGCTTTTGCGGTTTCCCTCTCAGTTGCTCTCGCGGTCTCCCTCGTCAACAGGGGCGGACCCAGGGGTTAGCCAATGTCCGTGCGGGCATTAAAATGTGGCATTTTTTTTTAATAAATCGGCATCGTTTCATTTTGGCCCTTTTTTAGGTCTTCTTCATCCATTTCTTCATCCGCAGCGGCAGGCAACACACCTCGCGACCTCGTCTTCATCGCGCCGTGCCGTTGTCCATTGAAGCCTCGCGACCTCCGTTCAAGCCGTCACTCCTTCGAAGGGTCGTCTTCGACCTTGTTCACCCGTTGCGCATTGCGTCGTCTAGGGAGGCTTCGTCTTCGACCTGCGTCACGCCGCCGCCGTCCAGGGACGCTTCCTCTTCAACCTTCGCCGCGCCGTCGTCGTCCAAGCCTGAAGCCTTGAAGGTATGCGTTTTTTTTATCCAAGCCTAAAGGCTGAAGCCGTGACTCCAAAATCGAATTATCCAAATATGCGTTTTTTTATTTTTTTTTAAATTTCTGTGAGGAATTGAGGAATTGTGAGAGTGCCGCATACTGTTAAGAGATTGTCCAAAGTTTGAAGTAAATTGCATTATTTCACTGAAAAAATTGGTGGATTAATTTAATCAATGATTAAGATTATCCCATGTTTTGGGTCAATTTTATAGGTTATTTGTGGGTTTATTGAATTCAGCTTAGAATTCAGAATTGGACGGCGTGGGTGATGCTAGTCAGTTTAGAATTCAGCTGGTTTTGTACTCACATTTGGGTGAATAAGATTCTACAAAATGCATGAAAGCAGCAAATGATCAACAGGGTCACATCTTTATTTTATTTTATTTTGATGAACCTGCAGATTGTGTTAAAACTGTCAACATAAGAAAGGTTTGCACCTTTAATTGGTACATTAAGACAGGTAAGCGTACTTAGCTAGATTGTACTGTTTATCATTAAGACATGCTACTAAAATATCATTTAGAAGTTAGTTTTTGAATAGCATTTTGTGAGATTCAATTTATTATTCCTTTTCTGTCTGGAATATTAAAATTTGGATACAGAACTGTTGTGGCATGTTGTTGGTCTGGAGGTTGTCAATGTCATGCACCTTTTAATGTAATTACTTATTATGTTGATTGTTGACTACAGATTATGGATAACTATGGTCCTTTGTGTTTGTGATTGATAAGAATTATCAATTGATTCTGTGCTATATGATAGAGGTTTCTGTATTTTTTTTTTTCACTAGCTGTTACTTAAACTTCTGGGTATCTGTCCATTGCTGGTCACATTCCACTTAAAATATTTTTTAAGGCTGGCAGGGGGGGGTCTCATTCTATAATTTGTCTTTGTGCACTCATGTTCAAATTGAAGATATTTCACAACTGAGTTGGGTCTTTGAGATGTGTATATGGACTATAGATTTACTGCCTTTATTAGCTTCTCTCATTTATGTGTAATTAGAGTTGTGGCTGTGCATTCTATAACAAACAAATTAAATGTTGGTCAATGATTTTGCAGCTACCAGGAAGCAATTGAGGACATTACCAAAAGAATGGCCAAATTTATTTCCAAGGAGGTTTGTCGCACATGGCTTCTGTTCTGCATATATTCTTTTCATTAACTTAGTTGTAGTTAATTAACCTGTGACTGAAAAGAGAAAAGAGATTATATAGAGTTTGTTATTCGTTTAAATGATGTTTCCATCTGCTAGTTTCTGGTTTTTTTGGTTTTTCAAATGATTTTTGGTGCTTCAAACTATCTTTTATTCAGGTAGATGAAAATTTAGGGAGAGGGGCAATATAATGAAGAGAAAACAAATAGTCTAGTAGTTTTATTCCAACACAAAATTCCTTAATCATTTGATGTTATACTATTATTATGTGTGTGTGTGAATGAACGCTTATCTCAGACCTTATCTAGATTTAATGTCCTTGAGGCTTAGGTTCTGTAATTTCTCAAATGAAATCATGTCTTTAATGGAATTTTGTGTATAAATGACTTACTTTGTACTTTAACAATGAATTACAGATTTCATGTCTTAGAGCAGAACAGACTCAGTTAAGTAGGACGCTTGGTATGATTCATTGTCTTCATTCCCTGTAAATATTTGGTACCATACCTTCCAGTTCAATAGTTCATAGCTCAACTATTTATTGTCATTGAGAACAACATATCATAATGTTTATAATTTATATTAAGCTGTAGGATCATAGGACAGTGATCTAGATGAATCTATTATTTAGGGAACGATGATGACTTTTTTAATAATAAAAATTCCAGGCATCACTTGTACTTAATCATTTAATATGAAAATTAATCTGAAAAGCTAAAAGGATAACTTTTCTGACAATCAAAATTAGAAGTTGCAACTTGCAATATAAGTTTAGGCTTAAAATTATTTAATTAAAAAATATTGCCTGTCTCGTGACTTTACACATACTTTTATTGGTTTATCTAGTTTTCTTTGGTTTGAACTTTTATCTAGTTTTATATATTTGTAAGTTCAAATTGCTCTTTGAATCTAGCTTTTTAAAAGGATGGACAAATGCAGGTGCTGCTGTGACACAGTTCAAGTTACTTCCCAATTCTACACTGTATCTCTCTATGCAGAAAAGAAGAAAGAGGGAATGACAAGAGATGTTGGTACTTAAAGCACATGTCCTTATATTAGTTCAACCAGTCCCAGCCCTGCTTCAACTCCATCCATCACAGAGAGTTCAAAACCTCAAGTTTCTGAACCAAGCTCAAGTTGTCCATGCATCTGAACCAATCCATGGTCGTTTGAGCTAAGGTTAGACATTTCAACACCATATCAGTTGTTTTTCCAGTATTTATTATAAAATTGCAACATTTAACAAAATTAATATACCTAAAACAAAAATATCATTTGAAAATATTTTGTATCCATTCCTTCCCCCTTTTTTAACTATCCCTTTGTACTTCACAGTGAAGTTGAGCACAACGGCTGACAGCTTTTTCGTCATATACCTTCTGGTCAAAATTATTGGTTCAAGGTTTGTTCTCCACTACATACTTGAAAAAACACAAATTCGATTCCTTTAAGGTTATTTTTGGTGATATTGGTTTAAATTCTTATGAATGTTTGATTGATGTGTTTGACTTAATTGCACATAAAAAAGTAACCTTGCACACAATTTGATTGAGTGTGCATACTACTCACAATGTTAATACATTGGCAAAGTAATATATATGATCTCCACCCAAAGGGTAAAACTCCAAGGTTGCATACTATCCCTTTGTACCACTCTTTTAAAAGGGTAAATTACAAATTTATATATTTATTTATTTATTTATTTTTTTAAAAAATCGTACATTCTAAGTTGGTTATTTTAAAAAATCGACTTAGAATATCAACATTCAAAGTCGGTTTTTCAAATAACCGTCTTTGTATCCTGTCATTCAAAGTCGGTTATTTTGTAAAAACCGTCTTTGAATGTTGATATTCTAAGTCGGTTTTTTAAAATAACCGTCTTAGAATGTACGATTTTTAAAAAAATAAATAAATAAATAAATTCTAAGTCAGTCTTTCTAAAAATCGACGTTGTAACATTTTTTTTTAATGTCGTTCCAAACAAAGTCGGTCTAAAAAACGACTTTGAAGGCCTTAAATGACCGACCTTAAATGTCCATTGTGTAGTAGTGTCCGTTTGCGAGCAACTTCTATTCTGAAGACAAAATATGAATCATACCCAACACCTATAAGCTTTTATTTTTTGTCTCCGGATTTAATGGGAACATGTACATAGCTCTTTAAGTTTATCCATAAATGCAACTTACTTAAATACAATTTAATCTAGTATTCTGCTAAAAAGAAAAGAAGAAAAAAAACACAGAAACAAACTGGAGTACTTGGCTATTCTAGTTTCAGATTTTCAGTTAGAAATATCTACATCTATTATTGCCTGCCTTCCTTGTTCGTATTTCCTAGGAACCTTCAATTTTTATTTTTTTTTTAACTTTGAAATAACTGATATCGCATTTTGCAATTAAGGAACAAAATTGATGCTAGTTTCCATACAAAACAAAAAATTTAATTTCACCTGTGTTTTGGGACTAAAGTGTTTGTTTAATTTTTTTTTCTCCGATTTCATATCTGATTAATTGGCAACCCAATATAATTCCAATTTTCATATCTAATAATATAGTTCAAAAATGTAAAACAATACCAAGTAAAGGTATATATATTGATTTTTAAATCAACCTTGGCTTTCGCAATGTTTGTACGTCCAACTACAAAAAATTATTAAATAATCAAATAGATGCCAAGTAAAGGTATATATATTTTATGTGATAGCTAGAAGCCAAGAACTCGATAAGTGAAACTTTCATGTCAAACTTGGATCAAATAAATTGTTGCAAGAAAGCAAGGAAATTTACTTTGAAGGACGTACAGGGAACGCCAATATTGCATATAAATATATATAGTATTAAGGCATGGAAGCATGCATTGGATGCTAGTACAATATCTAGTGGTCCTTTTCTAGCACAATCCAGCAGTAACGAAACTCATCTTTCCAAAATACATTAAAAACAATTAAAAAAAGAAGATTATGAAAAACTACTACACCTATAAATTACCATCTGAATGTCACCCTTTTCACCAAGCACACAGCAAAAAACAA
>CM023943.1:981738-1144215 GCA_013407115.1 Glycine latifolia
TTAGGTGTGCCTCACAATCAGTGGGGTGGATTAGAAATTACATGGTCAGATGCTTAATGTAATGTTACTATACTAGTACATGCATGCCTTCTTTCTATCTCTTCTATGTGTTGTGTTGGTTAATTTGTCTAGTGTGACGTGTAAAAATTGTTATATGTATTAATTGTGATATTGATATATATAGCTTTATATGATATTTATAGTGTGTCATGTAAAAAAAAATAATGAGATAAACTTTTATATAAATTAAAATGAGATTTTCATTTGATTTATTTGTAGAAGTTTTTTTTATATAATTTCTCTAAAAGATTAAAATACATTTATAAATTAGTTAATGAAAAATTTATTTTAATTTATGGAGAAATTTTATTTATATTTTTCTTTTTATTTTCTTCTACTATTTTTCTTTTTAATTTATGGAGAACTTTTATTAATATATTAACTTGAAGAACCTCAAGCTTGGGACACTTTGCAAGGAGGTTCAAAAAGTAAGGAATCATCCCTTTTAAGAAAAATCCTTAGCTCAACTAAATTCTTAAACAGTGGAAGATTTGGAGTGGAAGCAGCGTCCATCATCTCATCCCTAAAATAATTCAAAGACAGAAATTTGACGTTACGTAGCCCTTGAAGGATGGTGGAAAGAAATTTGTTTCACTTCAAAATACAGTGTCATATAAGAATTTAGTATAGCGAGCCAGTTGCAGTGGAAGACTTTGATGTCTCGAGAGCTACGCACAATCTTCAACTCGTTGAAATGATACGTGTGCCGTTCCTGCACAGATGTGTAAGGAATGAAAGGATGTGACACAGAACATCTTTCGATGATGATTCGCTCATTCTATCCTCTGCTTGTTTTCTCCTATGCATCATGCATGCTCCCGTCAAGTTTAGGGTTTGTGTGCAATATCAACTGCTCATACCTCGATGAAGGAGCCACTGTTTTGATAACGCAGGAGTCAGAAATCCTGTGTTTGAATATTTTATATAACAACATACTATTATATTTATCATGAAATTAAATGTATATCATAAAATATATCTAAACTTAAGTTAATACTTTTTATTTATTTATTTAGGATCTCTTCACTTCTAATTATATATAATGTGGGATTGTAAGGGATCTAGCTCCGTGAATTTAACTTGTGAGTTATTATAAATTTTTTACTTTCTTTTTTATTCTAAAGAATAAAAGAAATACATAATGTGAGATTGAGATCTAGTCTCGTCCCATATATTTAATCCCCAATGTGTTACTTCACAGTTAATTTTATTTTATTATAATCAATTATTTGATTTATTAATAGGATATAATATAATATATACAGTAATATATTGATTTATAATTATATTATAATATTTATTTATATTTAATATTTTATGTTTTATGAACTTATAAATATATAAAATTAAAAAATATTATGAATCAAAATATTAAAAATTAAAGAAACATTCTTCAAATATTTTTAAATTTGTAATAATAAAATTTATGATATTATATTGTGATAAAAAAATTCAATTATTTAATGTATGCTATAGTAACATTAAAATTTATTATAAAATATAACCAATGTTGTAACAATAGCGTTAATAACATGATTGTAGTAGTAATGGATTAAGATCCATGAGAGGTGATGGATTGTGTAAGAGGAGAGTAGGTTGAAGAAAACCACATTGTTATGTATAGAAAAAGTTATTCTAACATTACTCTTAATCCTACACTAAAGAGGTAAAATAACAATTATGATATTTTTCATTCATTTCATTGATAGAGGAATACAATATATTTATAACAAACACACTCAAGCAAAAATACAACAAACTCCTTTTAGAATCTAGCTAGATGAGATATTATCTATATTTATCTATTATTATTAAAAGAAAAATAAAGGATATTAATATTCGCAATGGACCTAAAATTGCACCACACTATTAATTCTCTCTATTGGGCTTCAAAATAGTTGATAATTCATAATAGATAATCCCATCCTTATTAAGCTAAAAGAAAAAGAAAGCATCAATATAAAATGTAAACAAATTTACTGAATTGTGATTAAATAATTGTATATTTTTTATACTTTTAATATATAAACTTATTTTTTCTATATTATATATAGTTGTGTAGATCATGCATCAGACCAGTGAATGTCTAATTCACCCCGGTCACGTTTTGGCACACCCAAAGCCTTCCAAACAGCTTTAGAGGCATCAACAACATTGTTAGGGCAAGGAGGCTGGAAATCATGTTCAGCATCACACCCTCTTGTAGAATCACACTCATCAACCACCATGGCATGGACCCTTCTTCCATTTCCAAAGATGGTGATTTTGTGATTACACCTCTTTTCCTTATTGAACCATCCAGTTGATAATGCCACAACTGGAGTGTTGTCTGAGTGAAACTTGTTGTCACATTCTGAAGGGCCACCTCCATCTCCACCTTTCTCAAAGCTATTTAGTGTTAGAATTGCTTTTGTGTGGTGAGACACAGGTGGAGAACACTTGAAAGTGTGGTAAACTTTTCCCTTTTTGCAACATTCAGAGTCATCATCTCTGTTGCATTTTCCTGAAGGAGACTCGTTTCCCCTTAGCCTTCCACTAGGCCTGCAGGTAGCACCTTCAATGCTTATTAGCCAGAAGCTGGCTATGAGAATTAGAAGAAAGAGAATGGTTTGAAAAGTTGTACAAATTTTGAACTCCATAATTCTCTTTCTTCTAATTTTATCTCTCAATGATGTCGTGTAATTAGAGAGTATGATCAGCATGGCTATTTATAGATATACCAAGCTCAAATGACATTATCCCCTACTCAAATAAGACATTCTATAACAAGTTCATTTTTCATTTACAATCCAATTAACATTGTTAAAATGTCAACAGGTATTCATTGCTCATGATTATGTCGCCAATCAAATAAAATTTTGTTTTACTAAGCACCTATGTTACAATCTTGATTTTACCTCCATCTGCTAATCTTAATTTTGATTTTTACCTATGTTACAATCAAGTTCATTTTGTTCAAAGATTTTTCGTAATATTTAATGTAAGTAATAAATTCATTAAGCGTTCCCTTGACCATGAACAGATGTTCGGGCAAATTATTCTTATCCATTTTAATATAATTTATAAGTAGGTGGGCAGCAAATAAGTTCCAAGGTTGCATGAACCAGTAATTAGTTTATACAACCTGTTTTCTTGTATTAGTAAACATCGATAATGTTAATTATGAACTGACCATCATGGACAGTAAACGCGTTCCTTAAAAGCAGTAAAATATGAATCACTTTGTCATAATATGGTGCATAGTCATCAACATGTTGCTCACCAGATATATAACATGAGTCATGATTTACTTGTTGATCGCCATAATCAGCACAAAGATTCTGTTCAGATTAGAATTAATTAGTAGCTCAGAATTGAATTTTTTTGGTTCCCAAACCATCGATGTTCACGTATACCGAATATTTTAAGATGTTTCTTCTACAAATTGAAATTAGGATTCGGAATACGGTTTGAATTGTGTAATTGGCATATTGTAATAAAAGACGGCAACATAAAATTCACCACTTTTTTGTTGTCTGGATATAATACATGATCAACTTAACAATGTTAATCTAAACATACCTAAGTTTCTCTTAAATATTAACTTACCAATGGCTTGGAAAAGAACATTTTGGTGATTAGAAAGACAGAAATACTGAAGTCGTGGATACGGCAGGTGGAATCTATCTTGAAGAGAATCATGTATGCAAGCTAACTCTTAATTTTGTAATATTCTCGTTGCTAATGTGTATTGTAATAATTATTATTTTCTCAATCCGTTTAGGACATTAGGTAATTTTTAATTGAATCAGGACCAAGACCGAGAATGCTATTCATCCATGATCATTCAACAAACTTTTGGCTTGAAGTTCTAGAAATAAATGACGTAAGCGTTCATATCAAGAAAAAAAATGTTATATATATATATATATAAACTAAGAGAGAGAACTAATATTATAAGTAGTTATCAATTTCTAGATGCCGTATTTGTCATTTTGGCTTTACATGCACGGTCGTGTGTTAAACTTTTTCTTTGACCAACAAATTGTCCTATAGTATTGTGGTGGATATGTTTGTTATCTCATTGCCTAATGATTTACTTGATGCATCAAGCACTCACAAGTACAAGAACAACAAGAGGCACAAACAAATTAAGGAGCATAAAAAGAATGAAGAGTCTTTCCACAGAAGCATGTTCTTGTGTACTAGTTTTTCTCCAACTAAAATTAAACAATGTCGTCCAAGTGGAAGAATCAAAGGGAAAGAGGCCCCTCCAGGACAATGCAACAAAGAAAATGATTCTGATTGCTGTGAACAAGGCAGGATGTACAAAACATACGAATGTTCGCCACAAGGGAATAGTGTCACACAAAGGATACCTAACCCTAAACAGCTTCGAGAAGAATGGAGATGGAGGTGGCCCTTCTAACTGCGACAACCAGTACCATTCCGACGACACGCCGATAGTTGCAATCTCCACTGGATGGTTCAACCACAAGAACAGGTGCCACAAGAAGATCACCATAAATGGCAATGGCAGGAGCATGGAGGCCATGGTGATTGATCAGTGTGACTCAACCAAGGGTTGTGATGCAGACCATGCCTATCAACCTCCTTGTGCTAACAACATTGTTGATGCATCAAAGGCTGTGTGGGAAGCCTTGGGTGTGCCTCATGATCAGTGGGGTGGATTAGAAATTACTTGGTCTGATGCTTAATTCAATTCATTAATACTATTAGTGTGTATGTATATATGTCTTCTTCCTGTTCTATGAAGGTTTCTTAATTATGTGAGTGGAAGAGTACGTATTTTTTTATATTTGTATTGATATTATTCATCTTGAAATATATATTGCAAACTATACTTTAATTTTAGTGGTATAAAATTCATTCATTCTACTATTTAACTATGTAATGATTTTTTTTTGTTACAGAAATTTAACTATGTAAAGCTAAAAGATATATTATAACAACAAATCGAGTTAAACCGATCTTGTCCTATGTATTGTCGAGTCTTAATAAAATTCAAGTAAATGATTCTATCAAAATTTCAGATCATATAAGGATACAAATCAACATTGCTTAAAGTGACATATCATAGTCATGCTCAGTATTGTGGGCGAATATTGGTTATAGTTTTTTATTATGAGATTTTGTTTTGTCATATTGAAAATTTTAATATTTCATATTAAAAGTTATGTTGTTATGTGTTTTTTATATATTATTTATAAATTTTATTCGTGATTATATTAAATTATATTTTTATATATGTATATATTTTAAAAAAAATTAATACAGTAATTATATATAACTTAGATTTTATAAAGATCCAGCATCTTGTACTCGTACCTAGTACTGGTACCTGTATCCTAATTAGATGTTAGATAATAATGAAATTTTGATTTCAATGCAAAATTTAGTTTGAGTGAACAGTTTAATTAATGTGAGATTATTTTAATTTAATTTGTTGTCTATACGGTCTTATCTGATTAAAATAGATTTATCACCTCTATAATAAAAGATATTTGTGATTTATACAAAGAAAAAACAAACAACGTGCTATTGTTAAATTTTATTATAGGATTTGGAATAATAAGGATGACCTAAGTACGGCTTTGCCTTGTATTGTTCGCATAGCTAGTGCCAAATCCTGTTTCATTAACTTCCATATGGAAGATGCCATTACACTAATTTTTACACCAAACAAATGAAAGGAATATTGTTGTAATCTTGCTATTATTTTTTTGGAATCGAAAACCGATTATTGAATGCTCGTAGACAAATAATTCACTGTTAATTAAGGTCATCTACGCTACGCTACCATTGTCTCCATGGTTTATAATCCATGTGAAAAGAAAAGAAAAAAGTAAAGAAAAACAATGAGCATATAAAAGACAATGACAAAATAAGTGTGGTGATTGTTTCCTTAATTTGGAAAAATAGCGAAGCCAGTTTCTTGCTTTCAAGGAGGATCTCTAAACTAATATTTGGAACTTCTGATTAAAAGAATCATTGACCGGAATATACAATATTGTCTTCTAGCAAATATAGTGCTGCCATTATCTTCAGCTTTGGAATTCTACGCTAGGGAAACAATCATTGGCCTGCATTTGCATGTATCATATATAAGCTAGATCCTATCTTTGAATGGATTATTTTAAAATCTCAGATAATTTAAAATTTAAGGAAAATTAAAATGTATAAATTAAAATTCTTTTATTTTCAAAATTGTGTTTGAATAAAGAAATTAAATTTCTTTATTTTCAAAATTTTGTATTTGGATAAAGAAATTGAATTTCTTTATTTTTAAAATTTTGAACCTTATGCATGAAGGTGGATGTCGTGGGAGTAGCAGAGGTCGGAGTACTCACTCGTGATGAAGACGGAGCAAAGAGTGATACAATTAGAGTTTCTATAGAAGAAGAAAATTTCAATTTCTCACCTTTTAAAAGAAAATTCAAATTTCACATTTTTAATTATTTAAAATTCTGTTTTAAAATTCCAAAAATTCAAATTGTTCATATAAATATATCCAAACAATGAATTTTAAATTAAAAAATTTTAAATTCCCTGATAAATTATGTTTCCCAATTAAAATTCTCTATCCAAACACGTTCTTAGATTACAGATTTTGGAATCTCATTCGAGGCTTGAGATGGTTCAAGTAAATTATCCAATTTGTAAATTTGCATTGCCCCAACACGCGTATAGGAATATTGCTTAAATTATTAGTTTCATTAAATATTCCAAGGCTAGTAAAATAGAATTTGAGTCCTTATGTATATTTTAGGTTTTAGTCTGATGATTTAATTAAGTTTTAAAATTTTTCTTTAATTTTTTATAGTGCCTCTCTTAGATTAAATTGATCATTCCGTCAATATTTAATATTAATGATGTCAATTTTGATCGATGGTACTGTCTGGTAAACCATTTGGTCAAGCAGTTACTTCTACCCATAGGTGTTTAGCCAAACAACACTTTGTAGTTAATCTTTTAGGGCCTTTCCACCCATCAAAAGAGTGGTGAATTTGATGTTGCCGTCTTCCATTACAAAATGCCAATTACAGCATTTCAAGTTTCAACCGTATTCCGAATCCTAAGTTCCTAATGTCTGTATTCAATTTGGAGAAGTAACATAAAATATTTACTATATAGGAACATGGGCTGTGTTATTAACGTTGAGAACAAAAAAAATCGACTTCTGATCTACTAATTCGAATCTGAACACAATATTTGTGAAGAATATGAGAATCAATAAATAGATCATAAGTCATTATGGTTCTATTATATTATGCTGACGACTATGCATCATATTATCATTATGCCAAATAATTTGTCGGATCGGAACATGTGTTCAAGGTCAAGGAAACACTTAATTGATTTATTAATTACTTCCATTAAATATTACAAAAAAAAAATCTTTGAATCTTAATGTCATAAATGGGGCCCTCCCTAGAGAAATACTACAAGATTAAGATTAGCACCGGGAGATAGAATCAAGAATGTAACCTCCCCTCCTCATCCTAATTATAAGATTTTAAAACTAATTTACATATCTTAAAAATGATTAATTTAGTTAATTATATTAAATGTGTTAATTATTTATACTATTATTTTAAAATTACTTTTTTTCTTATCTTTTTATTTACTTAATTTATTCTCATTAATTTTAAGCGAGAATAATTAAGAATATTTAAGAAAAAAATAATTAATACATCTAGAAATTAAAAAATAATTTTATAAAAAGAGAAAAACAAATTTTTGAAAAAGATATCATAATTAGAAACTCAGGGAGTATATGTTTGGTAAAACTAAATTTCATTTGGCTGAAGACATAATCATGAGCATTGAAGGTGCTACCTGCAGCCCTAGTGGAAGGCTAAGGGGGAAAAAGCCTCCTTCAGGAAAATGCAACAGAGAGGATGACTCTTGAGTGTTGCAAAAAGGGAAAACTTTACCACACATTCAAGTGTTCCCCACCTATCTCTCACCACACAAAAGCAATTCTAACACTAAATAGCTTTGAGAAAGGTGGAGATGGAGGTGTCCCTTCAGAGTGTGACCAGAAGTTTTACTCAGACAACACTCCAGTAGTGGCATTATCAACTGGATGGTTCAATAACAAAAAAAAGGTGTCGTCACAATATCACAATCTTTGGAAATGGAAGAAGGGTCCATGCCATGGTGGTTGATGAGTGTGATTCCAAAAGAGGGTGTGATGCTGAGCATGGTTTTCAGCCTCCATGCCCCAACAATGTTGTCGATGCCTGTAAGGCTGTTTGGAAGGCTTTGGGTGTTCCAAAACGTGACTGGGGTGAATTAGACATTCACTGGTCCGATGCATGATACACAATCACACACAATTAGATGTAAAGTAAAGCTTAATAACTTAATAAGGATGTGATCATACATCTCTGTCATGCAAGAGAAGACTACTTGTACAATAATAAGGGGGGAATTTAAACCCATAGACATAAAAAAAAAAAGTGTTGAATCTTGTATAGATTCAATCTTATGTGTGTTTCGAGTTTACATTAATAAACTTGTCCTTGTTGTTTTACTCTTCTCTAAATGACTTTAAAAAAAGTGGTTGATAAAAAAATGATTTTATTGAAATGTTTAAGTAAACACTCAAAATGTAGTTGTAATTTTTGTAAATAAAAAATGAAAAGAAAAATATTAATAACAGAAAAATTGGTTGATATAAAAATAAAAAATGAAAATTTAAAATGTGAAATAATAAATTAAGGGTTGTTCAAATTGATAGTGAATTCACATTAATGTGTGAAGTTTGAAAAGGAAAAAGGTTAATGTTAAATTTAAGTGTACACTTAAATTTAACATGAGTAAGAATGAAAAAATTGAATAAAATTGAATAATATATAAGTTATATGATTGATGGGATGATAAAAGGAAAAAAGAGAAAAAGGTAACAGATTTGATTCCTCCCTTAGATTTTCCAATTGTTACAATTTTAATAATTTCATAATTTATTGTACAAATGCATGTTCACTTTGTTAAAGAATTGATCAAAAGATTCAAAACCCTCCTGCTAGTTTGTAAATTAATTGAAATCAGGGAGATATGAAGCATCCTCATGTTAACTAGAAAATACTCACACTTTGGTATTTATTTTAAGATTGATTAGTATCAATATTTAGAAAGAAATTTTCATATAATTACAATACTCATCTCTAAATATTATACCCTCATTTTTTAAGGTGACACATTGAGCCCAAAGATCATTTCAGTACTCCTCTTCGAAATGCAATTTTCTTAGTCACTTGAGGGCTTAGACAGATCATTTAACATAGTCACGAGCCATTCAAGTATAGAACATAAGTTCACAAACGCTGATTAACATGAAAACTACATTGGAGTTTTACCACACTAAGTATACAGTTGCATCAACGGTCAACACTCAATAAAACAACACAAAGTGAGATAGCTCCAATGATTCTACAACCACTGCCAAAAACTAATGCCAGATTCAAACACTGGCAGCAGCATATAAGTTTTCAAGATTCAAGAACACACCAAGAGTGTCCATTTACAGCATGCTGTCTGTGAGAGAAGGCAACCTGCGGAAGAAATTAACCGGAGCAGGTGGCACCTTGCTTCGAAGCATCGGGTGCCTCATCAAGTAGAATCCAGTCAGAAGAATAGGCAGCTGGAAGGGTGTGACATACAACGCAATAGCAGCCACGAAGCAGAATAGCATGAACATGGCAGTGGCACGAGGATCGCGCCAGTTCACAAGAGCTTGGATCCTCTCTCCTTGAGTAGCTAAATCTCCAACAACACTCTGGATCCTCCCAGCCACACTTCTTAACCGATCGTACCTCCAACGTAGAATGTCAGGGCTCTTTGAGGTGGGGAATGTGTCAAATTCCTCGTCAAGCTCATCCGGGGTCACCCCTTCTGCATAGGAGAGTCTGATGTTCATGTGAGGAGGGCACCTTGGCCGGAACCTCCAATTCCACATACTAATGACAAACATGTATAGAAACACGGTTGGCAGTATAAGTTCAGGGAAACACACAAGCATCAGAAAAAGAATGTGCACCAGCACTGTTGTTATAGGATGCCTCCATGTGGAAACTTCCCCAAACCATCTTACAACCGAGAGAATTCCAGAAAACACTGTCATCAGACGGTAGAAGTTTGCCTTGCTGCGCCTCATACTCCAGAGATGAGAATCTGTGTCACACATGTATTCAACTACCTCCTTTCTAAGCGGGGGTTCCGCCCTACTAAGTCGAGCAGCAACAACATTGACCGCTTGGTGTCGCAGCTTTTCCTGTTCCATTAAGTTAAGTGGCCTCTTATAGTGCATTTTTGGCAAGTGTGGTTTGAAATATTGTTGCATCAAGTCAACCATTGAGGAACAGGAGAATCTAATGGCCAAGTGCAACTCACCCATCTTCTTAACACCTGAAGGATGTAGGACTAGTAATGGGTATGCGTTTGTGTAAACACGGCCAGCTTCCAGGGTTGAGATCCGGATCCGAACTTTACCAATTTTTAGATCTTTGTTGCCATCTGAATTTTGAAGTTGTCCATTATCAAACACCGCCACAGTGAGAACTGTAGCAGGATCATAAACATCCCAAGTGTACTGCTCATTGTATTTTGGACTAAGACTGTCACTAATGGTTCGAGTGCGAACCCATTTATGCCCATATTTTGCCACACAGTATGTATCTGTTATCCCCCTTCCATCCCTTGTTTTTGTCGGATGAAGTCCATCGATACTTAGAATGCCAATTTCTAAATGACCAATTGACTTCTTCCAGAGCTGCTTTGACGTTGGTCTGAGATCACTACTATAATAAGTTGACCCATCAAAAACATGGTAACCACCATCAAGACAGACACTAAGGTGAATTCTACTAAAAAATTTATCTTTCTCCTTTTTTCCTTGTTCCCCATCCATTGCAGATGACATGGACTCTTCAAGGTGATACCACCTAGTATGGATAAGCCTATCATCAGCTCGCTTCTCAGTTTGGTTTAAAGGAATAACAACAGCTCCAATAGTCTCGTCTTTGTTGGGACCAACTCGATTTTCCACTGAAACAATCAGAGGTTCCTCTAAGGGTTCAGCAGCAACAAACATCAGCTCTTGATCCCAACGCAGAATCATGGTCCTTGATTGAACTGGTCTTGTCTTCAAAATCTGGTTACCAATCTGTAGCTTAACATAGGCATCATGGATTTGGGAATTCTCTGACACATGCAAGTCCTGAGCCTCAATAACTTTAACCCGTACATACCATAATCTTGGTGAATGGTAAATTTTGGATCTCATATGAGCATATGCAGATGAGGAGATATCACCAGAGGAGAGAGCATCAGAATGCCAAGCATCAGGAAAAGCTTCATCAGCTTGTGTGCCAAACCATACAGCGAGCATCAACTCCCCTTTTTTCTTGTCCTTACCCTTGTCAATCCTATACCACTCAGGAGCCAATGGACTATTAGGTGGAACACGTGTAGGAACATCGTGGAGATCAAACTTCACAGTGCCAATAACTTCATCTAGTAATATATTCTTGTCTTTGACCGCAACTTCAAGCAAAGTTGACTGCTGATTTTCCCTTGCAAAGGCAAACACTTGATTCCATTCAGGATCTTGAGTTTTCTCATAGTGTTTGGTAATTCCTTTGAAATTTCCAACCTTTACCTCCACATATGGATCAAAGCTCCCAGTCAAACGAGCTCTTACAACTCGTACAAATAGGTATTGCATTGGTTCAACAAGGTCATAGGAGCTGGACGGCCTGTACCCACGAATAACTCGCCCACCAACTACTTGTCCCCCTCCAAGAAAAGGGCTTGTCTCTTTGAGTGCATAATCCATTGGAGAGGACAAACCTGGATACGCATGCAAAACTTTTGGAGGAGGCCTTCCAGATTTAGTCTCATGCATCCCTGAGTCTTTAGTTGTCTTTGCAGCATCTGAAGAAGAAGATTTATGCTGTTTTTCTTCATTTGAATTGGGAAGGGTATGAAATGTGTGCTTTGTCTCATTTTTCTTGCGAGAAAAGACGTTCAGGATTGAATTTGCGAATGAAACCGGTGATTGATCTGGGGTTGAGGGTTGGACTGTGTCCGCAGAGGGTTCCACATCATGAAGAGGGTTTGAAGATTTTATCGAAGGGTCATCAGTGACATATACCTTCAGACCAAGCTCTCCTTTAATGCGAGAAAAAACGTTTTTTCTTTTCCAGAGGGTAGTGCAAAACAACAGCATCGGCATAAGGTACAAATGAGGGTCCAGTGAGGTGAACCTTACCCAGGAAGACTTTGGAATTATTACTCTTGCTATAGTGGTAGATGCAAGCATCAAGAGTGAGATTCTCCAATTTTCTTGGATCAGTAACATTGAAGTAAAATTTCTCATTCCAAACAGGATTCAGATCTTTCTCTTTAGTTGTAGTCCCAAATTTCTGACCGTCAAAGTGAAGTTCCACATAAGTACTACATGAGCCCTGTCCATCTTTGGGCATAAGGTCATGAGCACCCACAACTTCCACACCTAGCTTGACATTGCTCATTGCCAATAATAATTAATTAGCTTCCAGAAAAAACTTGAGAGACGTTATACCTAAAAAGAAAGAGAGAAAGAAACAGGGTTCAAGATCATTATAATATCAGATATCAATTTCAATAGCCTTATATAATCTAAAAGCTTCCTGGCCATGTCCTCTCTATTAAATTATGAGTGTAATTTTAATCAACTGGGGTATAAACATTTCTATATTGTCGTTATGAATAGACATAAAAGCAAACATCATTGTAGTAAGTGAGGATTTTAAAATACATGGCACTATATGGTTTGCTTTTGATGTATAATTCTTTACCCTGTCAGTGGATGAAAATCAAATGCTTAAATAGTGAAAGTTTTGCTATAAATTCATAAACAAAAGAAGTATATCCTTAATCCAGCAATTTGCTGCTTTTGTTTTTTATCAATATTCAAAGATAAATTCTAGCAGTAGTACAGCGCTTCTAGGTACATCTAAGCTTCAAAAACTTATTTTGGTGGCAGACAAATTCTCCCAAGTCCTGACAAAGAAAAAGCAATACACCAGGTGTAGAGTGTAGACCTAACTTGATTATAACATTACCACATTGACCAAGCTCAACTTTTCCTGAAAACCTTTGAATTCCTATCATAAATCAAAAGTCAATCATTTGGAAGCTCACCAGCAAATACTTAAGAAAAGTATTCTCATCAATTGATTTATTAAAGAAAGGCATGACATGTTCAAATTAATATTTATTTTCCAATTTAATTTTTAATAGTAAAAATTGACCACCAAGGTCAAATACGATATGAAATACAACTTATACATAAATTTTTGTGTGTGCGTGTGTATAGAAAAGCAACAAGATTTATAATCATTTTTTTGTGCATGGGGTTATAAATTATTATTCAGTTGGTTCCTGTCATAAATAAGACAAGATATGGCATGATTCACCCCTCTGAAGTAAAATCAAAGAAAAGAAAAATAAGAGACATGGATAATCATTATCAAAAGCAAGTAGTAATTCTTAAAACTCAAGCAAGAAAGAGAAAAGTTCCAAAAGTTTCAACTACCACTTCCACAATAGTGTTCTCCGTGATCAAGGAGCAAGTCAGAAAACGAGCGTTAAATACTTTTTAATCTATTACGTAAGAAAATAAAAATAAGAATAAAAAAATATTTACAAGATTGCAAAAGAATAGAATACAACATCATAAAACAGGGGAAAAAGGCAAGGATTCCTTGTACCACAGCACATAAGATTCGTGTGATCTTCAGTTCAGATACTCTGAAGAAAATGAAAATCTTTTAATATTAAAAGAAAATCCAGTGATCTGTGAATCATGAACCCCAAAGTCCCTATGTATTCTCATGCAAGTTCCTTTTATTGCTAAAAAAATTTCAGGCTTTCAGCTGAAAAACAATCATAAGACCTAATTAGTAATTAATCATCCAATATTTTGCAAAATTAAGAATGAAAAAAATTAGAGAAAGAAAAAACAACTTTTGACACAGAAAAGAAGTTGATTCTGAGGAACCTTACCTAAATTTTCAATGTTTTCCCAGGAAAAAAAACACAAGGACACCAAGTTTGTGCCACAGCTGCCCAATACCTCCACACCCCCCAATACACACAAAAAAAAAAAAAAAACTTTTGAGACTACAACAGTGAAAAATCAGAAGAAGAAAAAATCCCCAAAAAAATAAAATAAAATCCATCTTCTACATAATCCAGCAGCAAATCATCAAAAACAAGAAAAAGCACATAAAAACAAAAATAAAACAAACCCAGAAGAAAGAAGAAGAAACACACCTGAAATTTTTTAGCTTTGAAACTTCGCTTGAAAAGCTGAAGACCCAAAAGAGAAAACCACAGCAACAAAAAAGTGAAATTGAGGTGAGGAAAAGAGGAGTTATGTGAGAAATAAAAAGAGGAAGAGGAAGAAGAAATGGGGTTTCAGAGAGAAAGAAAATGATTCAAGTCAAGTAGCACACATAAATTGACGTTGTAGAAAGTCGGTTTCGGATTGTTCAGTAGTTGTAGCAGTGTTGTGCCATCTCAGAACTCACAAAACGGTTTTATTACAGTGTTGTTGGGGTTGGGTGAGTTTAGCTTTGGCCCCACCCTCTCCACTCACTACTCATCAATGCAATTGCAAACTCTCTCTCTTTCTGCATCACCACAAGCTTGAGTCTTCATGCTTTTTTTTTTTTGTCCTGTTTCATCTTCAAATACAAAAATATAGATTCTTGTAATATTCCTTCTCATAATTTTCTATTTTCTACAAATTTAGTAACCAGAGTTGGGATTTTGATTTTTGAGCTTAATAAATAATATGCTAATAAAGCATTTAGTATAATTTATTTGTTATCCTTTCTTTTAATTTTAAATCATTAATTAAGAATTTAAATTATAATTAATTTGTTAATTACATATATTAAAAATTGGAATATAATTTATCACTATTAATGAGATATTAAATAAAATTATTTTTTAATACAAAATACTAAAACATCAATAATTTTAAGAAGAAAAAAAATTAAATCATCTAAAATATGGGAGGGTGATAATAATAGTTATATACCACCTCTTAAAACAAGAATAAACCACATTAGATTATTAATTAATGGTTATAATTAATTGTGTGAAAAAAAAATAGAATTCGGTGTTTTTCAATGAAACATATCTGATTTTATTTTATTTATCTATAAAAATTAAAGATGATATTATAAAATTTATAATAACTCTTTAACCCTTCACAAGTACAAATGATTAATGTATGTAAGAAATTCTCTTTTTTATAATAATTCTCTAAATATTTGAACAAGCTTGAAATATAAATGAAAAGTCGTAATTTTTAATTAATTTTTTATTTTTCAAATATTTTTAATTTCATGTCTATCATTTTAAAATTAATATGTTAATATATTTCTATGATAACTATCTATGATATCTTGAAAATAATAATTATCTTCAAGAATGTAAACCATTATGATCAAACGATTAGGTATTAATAATGTGAAAGTACTACTACTATTTAGACCTTTCACAGATTGTCAATTAAATAAGTAAATTCTTCTGTTTCAAATATTTATAAATGTAAACCAATCTGTAAAACTATTTTCTATAAAAATTCTCCGTTAAATTTAGAAATTAACATTTCTCTAAAATTCTCTCCAAGATCTAGCACATATATAACGTCCTGTAGAATGCAGTCAAATATTCTACAGACGTTATATATATCATCAATTATTTAATTAATTAGATCAAATTGACTAGAACCATTTACAAATAAATAAACATGGTTTCAAATTATGGTTTTTAATTAGCTTTTGTTCTCATTGATTATGAAACTTTGTACTTGCTGTTTAAATATATCCAATCCCTCCTTGTATTTGTTGGGTAGGGGTTTCTCCCATAATTTAAGTTCTATAAGTTTGAGTCAAATTTTCCTAAAACCAAAGTGTCTAATTCTCTCTTATAATAAGAGCACCAAGTTTTCTTTTTTAAGTAAAGAGCACCAAGATATAAATAAAAAAAGTTAAAATTAACAACAAATGAATAAATTCTTAGAAAAAATAAGAAGGAAAAAATGCTTTCTATTTTGAAAGAAAAAGATATCCCCTAGATAACATGTATTGTATGAAAGATAACTTTGTGTTATTATCCTACAATAGATAAATTTATTTTAATTTTTTACTAACTCCACTGATTTTTCTTTCATACATTAAGGAGATTTTATTCAAATTATGTTATGTTATTTCTTTGACTTAATCATGTTTTTAATAAATTTCTTGTAGTTTACAGGATTTTACATTTTAGTTTTTTTTTAAAAAAAAAATAGTCTGTGGAATATTAATAATTTACGTAATCCTATGTGTTATTATTTAGTTGACTTTAACGTTGCTTCAGTTTGCCACATGATGACGCGTTACTTTATATAATTTTTTAGTTTGGAGTTTGGACTATGTAAGTAAATACACATTTTCTTTATTTTAGTCTCTCTAATATACTTTCTTTTTTCATTTTAATCTTTAGCTTTTTGGCCACCTCAACAATTATCATAACGTATCTCAATTTTGATTACACCATCTTTTGATCCATTGCCGGCCCATAGTACTGCGTATCAAAGTATAAAGCAATCAATGTTTTTTTTGTCTACTCAGACTCAGGACAAAAAAAAAAATACTGTTTTGACCATGATTTTCTTAAATTATTATATAAGAATTTCCTTTCAACCGGAAAAAAAATGCCTATTTCTGGTCCCTCGTTGCTATCATTTCATTTTCAAGTGCTGATAAGGTTAAACGTATTGGCACATCTTACATCTATCTTTTTGGCTATTAGTATTTAGTGGCACTGGTATTAATAACTACTCCGACTGAAAACTTCTAAATAAGTATAAAAATTATAACTTTCATACCTTCTTCAACTTATTTGGAATCATAGGATCATAGAAAATTGTACCATAAAAATGAGAAAGAAACTCGATCATATGAACTTTCATTGTATATTGATTAATTGAATAAAATATAAATGTAGACACATGTAGTACCATAGGTTTTTCTAATATTGATCTTCCATTAGAATTTTCACTTTAACTTACGTTCATATTCAATACCAACATCGGTAAAACTTTAATTTTAATTATAAATAGTATATATGAGGGTCGTCGCAAGAGTCAACCATTGCAAAGATTGAAAAGAAAAGAAAAACAAGGGAATGAGGAGGAAAAGCTAAATCTTTGTAGGGACAGAACATGAGACCCTAGAAAGCTACAACACGAACAGCAGAGAACCCAACACAATTCTTCAAATTCTAGGTCCACCAATATCGGAACCAAGGCTCTCCTCATCCACAGGTGGGATCATGAAGGCTGCAGCTCTTTTACCATATTAGGAGTTAGATGCTTATAGGGAAACACATCATGGAATTGAAAATAGAGAAACCTGTTCATAACTTCATATCAACTTCCACATATTGTGAATTGAATTAGATGAGTTGATACAACAACACATCATACATTTACATGGGAGATATATGGTTGGTATGGTGTGGTTAGAAAATGAAGATTTAAGAGTGAAGGAAAAATGAAAGAGATTGTGAATTTGAATTATTTATTAATATTTTTAATAAAAATTAACAAACTAATATTTATTCATAAAAAATGAAGACTTATGTTATGGGAGATGAGTTTTTGATTTTTGAGCAACCTCCAAGCTTTGTAAGGAAGGTGCTCTGGTGGGATTCTAGTGTAGTTTCTTCTTTGAATTTCGGTTCCTTTTAATAAATAAATAAAAAAACTAACTAGACAATAAAATAGTGACATAGTTGACAAATTATTTTATTCCTTTCTCACGATTTGTGTGTATAAAAATATATCAAGTGAAAAAATATCAATTGAAAAATACTTCTCAATATCTCAAGAAATTAACATATAGTTGCATTTACATATGAAATTTGCATATGTTATAATTGGGTCAATTTGTTTAAACTTGTTTTTAAAAAATTAATAAAATTAGTTATTTTTATTTTGTAATGTATTTATTTAAACTGTTTTTATAAAACAAATATTTTTCACTTTTTTTAAGGAATAAATTGTATCTATTTTAAGAATTTTTTTAAAAAGTTCCTTCTTTTGAAACACTTTTTTTAATTATAAACAAATTGACTCATACATGGGCCAAGGGAATAAGAAGCAGAAACTACAATGTGTAGCATCAGACCAGCTAATGTAGATCTATTCATTTCAAATACATAGTCAAATTAACTTTGAGGCATAAATATCTGAGTTCATCTAAAAAACTGAATAATGAACATGAAATTAAACTAATTAACTAATTAACCTACCTAAATCTAACAACTGCACACACAGCTAATGAAATTGAATCCAACTAAGTCCAGGACTCTTTTTCCTTCCATATTGAAAAGATAAAACAAATATTTCACACTGAGTGGATAATGCATGCATGACCGAACAAACATTAGAATTGTCTAACAAGTTCCATGTGTCCATAAAATACTATTCTTTCTGAATATAAAGTCTTATGCAAAGTTTTAACAAATAGGTTTATCAGACACGTACGTGCGACAAACAAAGGTTATGCTCATCTACCCTTAATTTAAACTTATTTTCTGTAATGTTGACATCATCTTGATCTGTTATTTATTATTTATTATAAAGTAACATTCGGAAGCTTGACCTGCGTCCTTTTTTATATGTATATAAACAAAAACCTCAAAAGTTTGTTTAGTGCATGTGTTTTTTTTTTTTTTGGGGAAGTCTTCAAACTACCGTTCAATCAAAAGTTTTAAATTTTCACTTCTCGTGTTTTAGAATGTGTATGTTGAATTTAATGTTAATTCAAACATATCCTTAGTGTTTACATATTAATTACATGAAGCATTGAAATATGTCAAGATTTAAATGGGTGTTTAATTTTTTATTTTCATTTAGAAATCATATGTTTTAATCAATAAATCTAAAAATGAAATATTATTTTGTTTCAATCTTATGATTTTCTTAGACTTGTAATGAAAAAAAAATTCTTTTAAATTTGTTTTGATCATATGAGTTTAAATTTGTTCCATCAGTGCATAGTCTATTTTTTCTTAATTTATATATAACTAATAAATTATGTAAATATTAATTATGAAATTTCATTTATATATTTAAATAATAAATAAATAGTTTCCTAATAGCTGGAATAGATATTATGAAAAGATGTAGAATGATAAGTTAAATAGATATTTTAAAAATTCAAAACCTAATTTATTTGTTATAATTATATTTTAATTATGTAAATATTTACTATATTATTAATATTGATATTTTCAATTTTACATTATTAATATTAATATTGATCTATTATAATATTAAAGGTACAATTTTATAACGATTATCATAATATTAAAATTTGTAATCTCATTAGCAACGAACTATTCAGTCGCAAAGTGACTTATAAATTATAAAAGTAGTGATTGAATCATTTCATGCAAAATAATAACAAAACAACAAACAAAACATATTGTAAATCAGTGACTGAAATTAGTCAGTCTCTATTTCAAAAAAATTGATAGTTTGTGACTAAACAAAGTCAGTTGCTGGATTTAAGATGTATTCAGTCACATACACAATTGCTTGTAAATCTATGAAATTTATTGTTGAAAAGAAATAATGTAGTGACTGATTTAGCGACTGATTTAGCGACTGATTGATTCTTTTGTTATTGAAACTTTCAATCACTAATTGTTGTTTATAAATGACGAATCTTGTTAGGGTTGCTAAGTCAGACACAATTTGTGACAGAGATATTTCAGTCACTAGTTTCGCTCAGTATTTTGCATTTTCTTATGGTGTTACTTATTTTAGTTCTAATAAGTCAAAATAAACTATATTGTTAGCATATGTTGTTTAACTTTTTCTACCCTAATTACACATTGTGATCAAATTCTAACATTGTCACTTACAATTTATGATAATCTTCAAATTTATTGTTTTTCTATTAAATAAATTGTGTTTAGAATAGTTTTATCACTTTGATGAGATAATATTTGTCCTAAATTCATTTATGGGCTAGATTGAGCCTTCACACCTTGGGGTTCTTGCTAATAGCCAATTCTTGTTCCACATAACTGAGTAAACCATAATTTTTTTCTCCTAAAAGTCTGATGTGTTGAAAGATTAAAAAAAATTATGAAATTGCATTTTGTCCATTAATCTAGTCCAAATGTTAATTTTGTTAATAACAATGTTAACTAATGAACAATAACATGTTAAACGTCATGTTATCACTTCTTCTCTCTCTAGTAAATTGATTTTCATGTTTTCCACCATGAAACTAAATACACACTATTACACTTAGTGATGTAAGTTTGAAGAATACACTATACATAATGGAAGCACTATCAATTGTATATTGTGAAATCATAAAAATGGAATTTTATTTTGATTGTGTTAATTTTTTTGTAACAATCTAATATAGTGAAAACTTATTTCCATTTTGTTTGGTGATTTCACACCCCAAACACAACAAAAATTAAACAAGCTTTTTTATGTACTTATCACAACAAAAACATGGTACTGCTGTAAAAAAATCTTGAAAAAGCTGGGGAGGGGGGGTAACATTATAAGATGTGAGAATTACAAGGTCATTTTTATCATTGATGGAGAGGAAACAAAAAAAGCTATTACTATGTGGTGTATAATAAAATTGATTCTTGAGTTGGTATTGGGCCAAATTAGGATGTAGTATAGGAAAACATTGCACTTTATTCATGTAATAAACTAAATTTACAAGGCATAACTAAAAGTTTTAAATAAACTAACAAAAAATGCTCTTCCAATCAAGAATATTCAATCACATTTTGATAGGGTGAATTTGTTACTAACAGTTAATTGCTAATGTGGCATGCATGAAGAGTGTTGTGCGTGCATAAGAAATACATCTACATATGGACTACAACACAATCAACACTAGCTTTTAAACCTTTGTATTGACCTCCTTTGTATTCACTTGTTTGATTAGATTTTCCTTTTCTTGTAGAAACTCTTTTAGAGTTTCAGGTGTATAAGGAGGAGGTGTGGTACATGGAGGTGTATCACTTGGTGAGGTCACCATGGACTCAACCATAAAACGTTTCTCTAGACCATGCACGGAACATGCCATACTTTCAGAACAAATCTCAACCGCTCCTGTTGGTATGGTTGGTTTGAATTTCAAGAGTTTTGCGTACTCATTTAATAGATAAAACATGTAATCATACACAAACTTCATCTTTAAATTCTCCACAATGAAATTAGTTCCTCCATTGCCAATTACTTGTGCCTGCAATTAATTAAAATTGATATTTTTAAAAATAAATTAGGCATAAGCCAAGGAATTCAAATGTATTACAAAAAACAATACTAAACGAATTAATATGTAACTAGCTAATTGACCAATTTAATTAGTCATTTTCTTCCTTTTAATTTGTCATATTTATGAATAATCTATTTTTCAAGGATATATAGACTTAGGCTTAGAAAAATAATGTGTATTAACTTCACAATATGCATATGTTTTTTGGGATGATATCAAGAGTTTTGTGTTGTTGATTTCTTTTCTTTCCACCAAATACACATATTTGAAGGAGAAAAAGATACAAGGTACGAGTGGAGAAATTATTACTTGATATGGGATCACCATGTGTCTAAAATCAAAACCAATTTGTATATCACTCACACATATATATATAGAGAGAGAGAGAGATTTGTGTGTGTAAGTTTTTTGTTTAGGAGATAAAACTAATAATATTCAACTAAGTGACAGGTAATGATAATTTTAGACCACCTAATAATTTCTTGTGTAAGTGGAACTTATCAAACTAATGATGTTGACCTAGACTTCTTTTTCTTTTATTTTTTCGTTACATAGTGCAATAGTCAGAAATGGTCTAATACAATATTTTGTGATTATTATATATAAAAGATATCAAAGACTTATTTTGTTATCCTATGAAGCAAAAGCCAGGTTGTTTAGCTAGAGAGGAAAAAATTACAATTCCATTCATAAATATGTAAGTCATACAACAAACAAAATAGTTTTTATTTGGTATGTTAAAAATTTAGGTGGATCTTATATAGCTAAGTCCAATTAAAGCTAAATTCCATGTGTAATGAAGCTAGAAACTAAGTGCATGTTTCATTGTGCAAATAAAATAATATCAGTTCAACATGAGTTTTTGTAAGTATAAAAATAATTTAGGAGCAAATAGAGGAAGAAAATGATTACATTATCAAGGTGAGCATTTCCCCAATCCACAGCGTACTTAATGTCTTCACACATATTTTTGGGACTGATAGGCCAATAGTGCCGCATAGGTACCATGCTTCTTGTAAAGAACTCATAATATATAGGCTCTATGAATAAGGTCATTGAGTCACATCCTATTATGTATTTTTCACTCACAGACCACGCGGCTCCTTCTACATAGATCTTATATCTTAACACAAAACACAACATGCACAAATTTAAAAAATTATTATGTAAAATATAAAATAATATATGTGTGTAATAGATTAAAAAAACAAATTAATTTCTTCTATAATAATGATATAAAAAAATCTACATAGAGCTTGAAAATATTTACCTAAAGTTGCATTGATTTTCTAGTTTTGAGCTCTCAAAATTATTTGCTTCCTCCTTGTTCCATTGCTGAAAAGAAAAGAAACATATGTTAATTGATCCTGAAATAATTGATGAAACACTAATCTAGAATAAAACTAGGGTTTAAATTATATATTACTATGTTATGTATTCTTGCATTCCAATCATGTTCTTTTGTGGGGTTGCACTTGCCAAGTTCTCTCCTAATATCAGCCATTGCCAAGTTGCCCTTCCAAAAAGCATAGGGTGTCCTATCCTTCCATTTGACCATCTTATTGCCTTCCAGTATATTATCTAATGTTGTTTCCCATGGCCCTATGTTGATCTCAGGCCTGGTATGAAAAAAATATAAATGTGTAACTTTGTTTTCCTTTTTTTCATTTTAATTAAGAAAAATAATGAAATCACGTTATATCTTCAAACACACATATTTGAGATAAAACATAATAGAAGAAATAAAATAAAAATCTATGAAAAGGTTGAAAAAAGGTTTCCACCAAGATTTAGGTCCTTTCAAACAAAATTATTAAACCTAAAACATATAATAATAATAATAATAATAATAACTTTTACTATAACTATTTTTAGATATTTCTCTCATAATATTATTATATTATTTAATGGGTGTTTTGGTTTTGTGATGAACACAAAAATAACCTTTTTTATGTAAAAATCTGGAAGCTACAAAGAGTTGTGATGAGATTGGACATGAAAATTTGTTATTTGTCTTTCATTATACCACACCAAACACACTTTTTAATAACATGAGAGAATTCAAATTCACCACTTCTCAAAGAAATGTGCATAGTAAAAGAAATTATTAATAATAAGGGAACCAAAAGAAATGGTGAATTATATTATGCACATTCAAAACATGTAACAAAGGCACTTTAAAAATATCTTGTTAATGTTGTTTTTAGTTTCAAAAGGTATAGAAACTTTACCAACCCCAGAAGGACCAATCAGGAAAGACAATGTCATGTGCATTTTCATCTCCACAATAATGGAACACAGGGGGTGGTGACATGGCTTGTGGTCCTTCGAAATATTTTTTTAACACAACAGGCTTGTCTCCACACTGAAACATTAGATCCAAATCTGGTATCTTTCCTGGATATAACCTTAGAAGCTGCAAAATTCCCCATATTGTGAACACATCTCTTGTCTGATACACTTTGTCATACTTTTCGACATAAACTTTTCCATTTACAATTACAAGCCTAAAATGTGAAACGTTTTTGCCTCTTTCAACCATGTCTCTTGTGATTCCTTTACTTTTCCATGGTTTTAGATCTTCATGGATCCATTTGAAGTAATCTGGACATGATGTAGTTGATGAATCATCATCAAGATCAAATGTTGTTGGATAGTATGATGAGCAAGTTTTTGCTAAGTTTCCGTCAGTGCAGTTAAGTGGGAATTGAGGTTGTCGCTTATTGAATATTATAATTGTCTTGAAAATGGTAGTTCTTGTTATTCTGGACTGAAAAAGACAAAAGATAACATAGTTATATATAAATATGAGCTAGATACATAAATTGTACATTTTATAATTTTTGTGCACTCAACTATTATGATTATGGTAATAATAAATAAATAAAATATTGGAATACTCATTTTTATTATATTATATTACATTAATTTGTTCAATAATGTTATGTATACTAAGAGTTGTGGAAAGTAAACTTTTTATACTTATGTAATACCTACTATGTTACAATTATATTTTTATTTAATAGATTTTTCTCATTTTATTTTTGAAAATAAATTAAAAAATAACCATATGTTATAGTGATGAAGATGTAATGATAATGGTAATTAAATTCAATTTCTGTAAAAATTATATTTCCAATTAAAAATAAATCATATTAGCCATACGGTGTAAAAGTTAATGATTTTACTACACATAATTATATTTTTATTAGTTGAAAGAGTAAAAAATATTTATATAATTTTATTTAATTGCATAATTTTCTCTATCTTAATAAAATACTATTTTTCTTAAACTAATAAAATACTACTTTTGTCTTTAAATATAAGATTTTAAAAAGATGTTTGTCTCTTTTTATAAGACTTTTTTTATGGATGAATTATTCTTTACCAAAATAATTTTAATTGTTTTACCATAAATGCTATGAATTAAAAAGATAAATTTATTTTCTTTCTCTTATTTTTTTATTTAAAAAAGACTAACATACATTAATAATTAGGTAAAGTAATTAAGTGAAAAGAAAGATGATGTGTTCCAATAATTTTAAGGTAATATTTGAAAATAATACAAATTGTTAACAAATTTATTGGTATTAACTAAATTAATCAATTTTTTAATGTGTAAATTAATTAAAAACATCTTATATTTAAGGAGGAGGTGGTAATAAATATATTAACTAATTTTTTTCTCTAAAAAAAAGCATCAGCTAGAGTCTAGACGTGTTGTAATAATAACCATAAGTTATCCAATGGTTAATTAAAATATATTTTTGTTATTATAAATATGAAAATATTTGAAATTTATTTATGTAAATTTTTTAATATATTTTTTGTTTTTATAAAATTGAAAGGTGTTATTTTTTAGCTCAATTATATATTTAGATTTATCTGAATTTAGGAAGATGATCTTTTACATTAATTATGTATATATATAATTGATGTAAAATGTGATGTTTTCTTATGTGAGTTATCTATATAATTGGTGTAGAAAAATAATGCACACTCCTTGCTCCCGGTAAAAAAAAAAGGATACATTTCAATTTTATGAAGATAAAAAAACCATACTTAAATTTTTACATAACAAATTTTGAATATTTCTATATTTGTGAGGATAAAAATTGTATTTTAATATTATACATTTTGATTTTATCAAGAGAACCGAAAATAAAACATAACATATTTTTTAAAAGTTTAATATTTATGCATTGATAATATAAAATAATTTTATACTATTATCTAATCACAAATTATCATTTAAATTATTTTAATATAACTATTTGAAAGTTCAACAAATTTATCATGCATATATCATAAATTATAATTAAATGAGCTTGTAAAACTTTTTTATTTTTTTTATTATCAGCCACAACATAGCATTTCATTTTATCCGCACCCCAAACATTGCCAAAAACATAGCATTGTTTAGTTATTATTTTATCATATTATTTGCAAATTAGAATCGCACGAGTTTTCTTTCTTAAGCAACACCATTACATTAGAATTAGTATTATATCCATCCCATACTTTCTCTTTCATTTTCTCCTTTGGGTTTAACTTGCTCGGAAAAGTCTTAATAATATAAATTGAAATCTGACGAGGATAACTACTAGCTGAATTTCAGGATGTAATTACCCTTGCTTCCTTGCTTTCTTACAAGTTATAATACACTACAACTAAGAATCACAACAAGAGTTTAATAGCTATGGGCAATTTTTTTTTTACAATATCAATCAATTAAAAATCATCATTAATATATCTTTTAAAATAATTATTATAAAATTAACAAATTTATCAATTATTATACATAGTACTTTATAGTTAGATGAGCGTAAAAAAATATTTTATACTGCTAGTGTATAATCTATTTTTTCTAACCATAATTTGTCTTAAAACTTAGATTAGATTTTTTTTACTGAAAAAAAATAGATGAGATTTATATAGATTACCAATTAACAACGAAATAAGGGCATTAAGGCAACTAAGCATCAAGGAATTAAACCATATATCTAAGGTTTAATAATATATACAAATAGAGATATATGGATATATATGTCAAGGATATATAGAAGAGACTTACAAGGTTAATTTCCAGGAGGAAGGTGCTTGCAACAAATACAACAAAGAAGATGATGGGGAAGAAAATCCATTTCGCCATTATGCCAAACCACTCACAGCCACCATGAATCAAAATGCGAGAGGTTAGCTTTAGAATTCTACAACCTGTTGTTGTTGAGTATTAATAACTGACTACACTTGTTGAGATCAACACTTGCTTAATATAGTATGAATTTAATCTGTACAACTATAATAGTCAAAATTAAAAGTTAGCAAGTGGTCACATAATCACTTAATAAAGTCTTAAAATTCTGAGTTTGGACCCAAAAGCTACTTACGACTTTTTTATTGTAAACTGCAGCCATTTTTAATTAAGAGTTTAATGCTTTTAGGTATAATACTTGTACTCTACCGTCTATATCAGGGTAAGAAGTAAGCGATAGCAAAGTGGCATAGTTAAAAGTTTCATTATAACAAGTGTCCTAAGGGAATCATTGAGTAATGAATAAATAAATACATTTCATCAAAAACTTTAAATTATTTTAAAATTCTAATATTAAATAATTTTAAATATAATATTATTTTTTTAACTGTTTTCCTAACTAGTGTCATAAAACACTAATTAATTAGCATTTCTCTTTGAAAAATAACATAAATAAAATTCTACATTGATATCGTCAGTTAATTTACAGGGACTTTAATTATTTTATCGGGCAATGTTTTCTGTAAAAATCCTATTAAAATTTGAAAATTCGAATTCGACATACAGTAAAGTTTAAGAAATTAAATTTCTGGGGAAAAATTATTAGCACATTAGATAAAACTAGCTAGTGTAGTAAACCAACGAGTTATTGGTATGAATGGTACTGAACTATGTCTCCTTAAATGATTAGAAGGATAAACTTTACTAAATTAATTTTAATTTAACAAAATAGAAAACTTTTAAAATAAATTTGTTCAAAATTAAAAATTAAAATAAAAAACATTTTTTTTTTATAAATTAGGACGTACTAGAAATCACCGCAAACGGGCCTAAACAATCAAATTTCGAAATCGAGGGAAGTTGATAATAATTAAATGGTGCGTTTTGGTTTGGCTACCTATCATGACACTAGCTAGTTATTAATGTGGCCTAACTATTTCACCATTTTCATGAATTTAAATGCACTTAAACTAATGGAATAATAATATACTATTACTACTACACAGGACACGAAACGAAGTTAATGATAAAAAAATTTGTAATCCAAAAGCCATTACGTGTGATGAATTTGATCTCATTTGTACGTAATCCGTTTAATTCTTCCCCCACCCCGTCCTCTCTCTCTCTCTCATTTTAAAAAAAATTTACAAAAAATTTCTCCATTTTTTAGTATTTTCTTTCCATACTTGACGTCCAAAAGTATTAGTAGTTACTTCACATGAATGGGGTAAATAAGTGAAAACAGAATTTCAAGATTACAATTACTGCGTTGGTTCTGAAAAAAAGAGTACCTAGTAGTAAGTAGTAACTATACGCAAGAGCAACACCCAATAATGTTACTAAGAAATTAACAAAGAAAGTGACAAGCAAAATATATTGACAAAACAAGCAAAGCATGAAATTTAAGCTAAAACAAGGGATAACTTGAACACACAGACACTGAAATTAGTTAAGAGGATTGATTAAGATAGAAAAAGAGCGAGATTCTTACGAGGTCAACCCAGTTGAACATGAAATTGGTTGCAGCAAACAAAAAAATGAAGGCAAGGGAGAAAAAACCATAGGTTGAAAACCATCTTTTCTCTTTTTTGTTATATATATGAGATCATGATTTGTGACAACCTTGGCTGTTGGACATCGATGGAGTTCTACTACTTCAGCTTGTGATATATAGTATATGACTAAATATATATGCTCTTACTACCTCGAATATTGGATCTTAATCAAATTTTCATTTAGTCAAGGTCCAAAGCTTGCTTACAAATTAAACGGAATGTACAATATAAAATAGTTTAAGCATCTATAAAGAATGATATCATAACTTTAATTGAATTAATCAGCTGAAAGTAAATCTGTAATGGGTTTGCTTTATGAAAATAATTAAGGTGTTACTTTGTTGGGATAATTTTATATTTTAAAAACACTTTGATTGAAAAGGATATATAGTTTTTATATGCTTCTACCACTGATTTTAAGTTTCTGGCTAGTAAAAAGATTTAAGATTTGTTCACTTTTATATATTTGAGCTTTTGTGTGTGTGTATATAACTATGATAATCTTCCTTAAGTTACAATTTTTTTAGTTTAGATCACAAATGTCTTACAATGAAAACAATTTTGTTATTCCATATATATATGATCATTATGAGCAGTACAATTCTCTCTCCAAATATTTAGCTCACATATATTAACTTCACAAAAAAAATGTCATGACTATAAAACTGAATGTGTAAATTAACAGATTATGTGGGAGTTGTTATTTCAAGTTAAAATTTTAGATATTTAATTATGTTAAATATTTAAAGGAAAAAATTAATAAAATTATCATGTGATCATAGTTAAATCAAATGAAGTTGCCTCATGTAGAAATTGCTTTGCTCTAAAACATTATATGACTATTTCTTTTATTCAATACAGTGTCATTTTTCAATTATAGTTTATCCATCTATTTTGCATCTTCTTTCTTTTTTTGTATAGAGAGAATGATCACGTCAACCATTGCTAAAATTATAAAATATGTATGTTTGTGCATGTGTGTCACCGATTGATGAAAGGAATTTGTCTCCCCCAAAAGACAAATTGACAAAGGACCATCTAACATAATTTGTCGGGATACACGACTTCTTTGCTTGAAGCACAATGAAATCATGTATAAAATATGATTGTCAAAGCATAACAATTGGTTGTTTAAAAAACATGTTTTTAAGTTAATTTTATTCATTAAAAAAATATTTTTTTTAAAATGTTAGTTCAACTATTTTTTATGAAGAAGTCTAGATTAAATTAGGGCAAACACTGTCACTGCATGCATTTTAATTTTCATTGTCTCTCACTTCAGTTTTCCTTAAAAGTGAGTTGGTCGATGACTAATATATATATATATATATATATATATATATAAAGAATATATAAATTCTTAAATTTTAAAGTTTAATACATTTTTATGAATGCATTTTAAAGATAAAAAATTTTGAGAGAAAAAAAAAATTCTTATTTAAAGCTATTAGTTTTTTTTCTTCCTCTTATTTATAATAACTATTTGGTTGTATATGTTGTATATATATTATTGGCAAAACTTTCTGGAGATTATATTAATAAAATAAAAATATATAACAACTAATACAATATTTTTATTTCTCTTCATTATATCACTCATTTTATCTCTCTTTTTTCTTTTTTTATTGTATAATTTGTAGTATTAATATAACTTTTTTCTTATAACCCAAGAAACTGTGTGAGATCCGGCTTAGTGCAATGAAATTGGGGTCCTTGTGGAAAAGTCAATTTTCTTTTTTTCTTTTTCTTTATTAATATTATTTTTACACTGGGCAAGCCCAAAGAAAGGGAAAGCCTGAGAGTCTAAATTAATCATGGTTTGACTAATCACATCTTATTTTTGACATATTGACTAATCACATCTTAATTCCATTACTTAAAAGAGAAACAGTTAATTTTCTCGTCACGTGGCATGCACCAATAATGATTAAGACTTGTCAGATTGTCTTCCTTGTGGCCGTTAACAATCGTATTATTTTATTGGCAACATTTATTTTTAGTTTTACAATGAAATATCACTTTTAAATATATTTTTAGCGTATCTGTATATGTTTTTCAGAAAATAAAGTCTTTAAAGAAAGTATAATTTTAATTATTTTGGGAAATTTTGAGTAGCTTCTAAAAATAACTAAAAACATAATTAAGTTTTAAATTAAAATTTTCCTTTTATAATTGTAACCAAATAAAAAATAACTTCTAGTTTTCACAAAATCTGCAAATAATCAATCACAATCTGCAAATAATCAATCACATTTTTCTAAGACTATATTTTTTAAAAGTTTAAACAAACTCTAAAAGCATTTCTAACCTTGCTTATTTAAAAACTTAAACAATTTTCTGTTTTTAATTTTTAGTTTCAGGTTTGTATGCTATTCAATTAAAAAAAAAGGTCAAACAACATATTTGGTCATTTGTTTTATTTTTGTGGTTCAATTTGGTATTTATTTTTTAGAAAGTTTATTTTGATCATTTATCATATTAAATTAGTTCAAAATAATTATTTCATCCATATAAAGTTAACACAATTAATAAGATAAAGGTATTGATGACTAAAAATCATCACAAAATATAATTTTTTTTACCCATTATCTTCCACATTTTCTTCTCTCTTCTCCTTCCTAGTCCCTCATCATCTATCCAACATACAAAAAAACAATTAATCAAACACTCCCAACACTAGTCCGAGCCCTAAATCCAAAACCTCCACCCACACATCTCCCCAACCTCCCTATTCCATCATTTCCCACCAATGTCCACTCCCAACGCCAATTTCAACACGGAGCTGCCTCCGTGCCCAACAATCACGTTTCTTCCGTCAAGACCTTCTTCTCCGTTGTTGGTAGTGCCAACCTCGATCCCATGACCCTCGTCTCTAGCTTCCTTACTTTGACGACCCCGACCCCATGGCCTTGCGCTAAGGCCTTCTTCTTCGTTGATTTTTGGTTGCATTACCTTCATTTTCAAATCTATTTTGTAATTTCTTCAAAAAAGCCTCTTGGATATGATTTTTGTATTTAGTTTTAAATTTGTTCAATTTTTGGTTTTTCAATTTCTATGATTTTGTTATTCTTGATTTCTTAGATTTGTTTTATAATTTGTTCAAGGGAGACTTTTGGATTTGATTGTTGTTGATGTTTGAATATGGGAAGAGTGGTGGTTGTTAGGAGGTGTGGAGAGGATTAGAGAGGAGAAGTGGAAAGAGAAGAAGGAGAAAATTTGGGAAAGAAAAAAAAAAGAAAAAAGAAAATTTGATTTTTGAATTTATGGAACTATTGCTTCTTTTGTCGTTGGTGTCTTTGTCGCCGTTGTCCACTTAGAAGAAGAAAAAAGGGAAGAACGGGAGCAAGAGAAGAAGGAATCTGAAGATGAAAAAAAACCTTACATTTTGTGACAGTTGTTAGTCGTTAATATCCTTATTTTATGAATAATGTTAACTTTGGATGAACAAAAAGACCACTATGAACCAATTTAAAAATATAAACAAAATAAAATAAAATAAATGACTAAATAAATCATTTGGTCTTTAAAAAATTGTTGTCAACCAGATTTAAAAGCCAAAGTCATGTGTTTTCTAGACCAGTACATAACGACTAACAAACTTCATTTTGGCATCCAAAAATGCATCACCATCTCTTTCCAATAGTGAACCACTCCAATTGAAACCTCAAACATGTAGCCCAGATTGTAAGGTTTCGGGCAATATCTATCATGCATAGTATTTACAAAGAATTCATCACAAATGTAATGAAAGCATCAATTCTTCACAATTCCTTATATAAATGAATACAAACCACTTACAAGCAAGAACTAAGGTCTCGTTTGGGTGGTTGCCAGTTTTCAGTTTTTGATTTCAAAATAAAAACTTGTTCGGCTAAAATGGTTGTGAGTTGATTTGTTTCTTCTTTTCAAAATAAATTTTACCTTATTGAAAAATAATGAAAATAGGTTTCTGGTTTTAGTTGTTGGTTTTACCCTAACCTAACTTCTCCCCCAACTGTTTTCTCCCTTTGCTAGTTACCAATTGTCACTTATCATCGTTGTTGTTGCTCACTAGTAAGTTTTTCATCTTCCTCCTCCTTCTCACCCACCACCACCATCTCTTCTTCACAGCTTTGATGATTGGATTTTCTCTTGTGATGGATTCTCTCTTGGCATCCATGCAAACATATGAGCAATTGCGACGATCAAAGTAGTAATGCTTGACACATAATATGTTGTGCAGCGACACTAGAATCATAGGAGGGAGCTTAGGCAAACACGAATTTCGATGCTAATCTCCAACGTCGTTTTGTCTCACCACGCAGTCATGGCCACTGTCGCTTGGGATCTTGTTTTGTAACCACCACCATGAGCATTGTCATGTGAAGCTATCGATGATGATTTCCAACCATTGCTAGGTTTAAATCGAAGAATGTGCTCTAGTCAAAGTTCTTGGCTTGCAATTACGTAATCTACTTCTTTGTTCCATGATTACCTTTTCATTTTTTGGTGGATATGGGCTCTTTTTATTGGACCTTTAATGTTGAACATGCAAAGACAATTATGTTAAGATGCTCATAAGGTGTTCAATAAAATGTTCGTTTGAATCAAAATGTTTCTTGCTATTGATTATTGATGATGATGATGATCTTTTGTTGCTGCCTATCCACAATTTGATTTGTTTTGCTGCTTATTTTGTAACATCTTTTTAAAATTAATAACCACAACTGAAAATCCAACAATAAAATTAATTTTTATTTTATAATATTTCAGAATTACAACAAACATACATCCATTGTGAACGGGGCCTAAGAAAGTCACTGGTGTTCAGTAATAACTGATACTAGAGCAACATGTTATTAAACCAGCTTGTCTTTGTGTGTCTCGAGTCTGGATCTTTAAATCAAGTAGCAATAAAGTTGTGGAAAAGGAAAAGATGCATGGCTTTGAAAGAAAGAGGCATAGACGAAGGATTTTGAGGAGGCAAAATAAGAAAGAAAAAGATAGAAAGAACAAAAGGAAAAATTTTAAAAATCCTAACCATCTATTTAAAAATAAGTTCAAATAGTGTGAGATTACATTCTCATAGTAAAAGACATGAAACAATCTCCCACAATAGACTTTGTCTAGGTTTGGACCTAACTTAATTATAAAAGCTAACTCAATGAGGGTTAGTCTTGCTTATATATATATTTTTTTCATAACACTAGTCAATGTGAAATCTCTAACACCCCTTCATGTTTAGGTATGAACATGTCAGGTGTAAAGTTTGTAGGACTAGACATTTCCAAACAGCTACAGATGATCCAATAATGTCCAGATAATATGTGACATAATAGACCCAAAAATAATTTCTAAGGTAAACTCTACTATCATCTTAAAATTTTGGATTTATGTTCAACTCAACCTCAAAAGCTAGTTCATGACACTACTACAAAAGGAGTATTCCACGACATGCGATCCACGACGGTTGTTAAAAAACCGACGTCGTAAATTAACCGGTGGCAATTTTGTAATTCTTTGAAGATTACTACAAAAACGACGTCGGTCCTTATCATGCCCGTCGTTGTTTACCATCATACAAAGTCGGTTGTATAATAACCGTCGTAGTCTTCCATTATTCAAAGTCGGTTTTGATGAAAACCGACTTTGATTCTTTTTAAAATTTTAAAAACAGATTAATATCCCCTTTCTCTGCGCCCCGACCCTTTGTCACAAAAATCCCTAACCTCTCCATTGAAGGTCTCCCTCGCGAATCGAAGCACCGGTTTCAATCTTGGAAGAAGAACGACAACTCACATTGCAACAAAAGCTAGTAAGCAGCGTTCTTCACATTGTTTCCATTGAAGAGCTCTTGTTCACTGATGAGTGTTGTTTCAGGTTAGACGTAGAGGCTAGGGTTCCAGTTCGTGAAGAAAAATCGTTAAGTTCCAGGGCTTGTAGAAATAGGTAGGTTCGTTAGTTTCTTTTATCGAACGCACTAGGTGGACCTTGAAAGATGCGCTTGTAGTAGTTAAACCCGAAGTGAAAGGCACGTTCCAAGCACATGCTCCAAGCTTCTCTAATGGGTATATCTCAAAATCCCTTCTTTTAATTCTTAACCGACTTAGATTGCTTTATGCTTTATTTGTATCTAACTATAATCTGAAACTTAGGCCTGAATCTGAGGACGAGTTGTATGGCTAAGAATACGGATTTGTGCAGATAAGCCTTGTTTTCAAGTTTTGCTTGTAGATTTCGTGTGAATGGTTCAGATAAGCCTTGTTTTCAAGTTTATTTATGCTTCTCCTTTTTAATCCTACTGCAGAGGCCTAGAAGCTACTTCGTGTTCTCGTTCCTTCATTTCCAACAAGGTAGCTTTCTTTTCTTCTCTTCTCTTCTCTTTTGGTTATATTCTAATTTGCTTTGCTTCGCATCTCAAGAATCAGGAGGCTGCTGCTGCGTCCTTCTGTTCTGATTCATTTATCGTGAATGTGGCACTCATTACTTGAGGGTGGAATGTTTTAAAGAGGTGACTTAACCTGGTTTGGTGCCTTTTTCTGCCTATTTGATCAGCAGTATATACACACACACACACATATATATATATATATATATATATAGTTTATTATTTACATCAGCTCCTAGGTAGAAAACTTGATCACAAAGTAACAAGTACAAGAGTAGACACTTATCCTTTTTTGTTCTTTCAAGCACTGAAGCATTCAACAAGCATGGAAACTGAAGCCTCGGAATACATCATCCTAGGTGTGTGAACTTGCACGTTTTGTTGGCCAGCAACCACAGCCAACCCAGGTGAATTCAAGACTTATAATAAGTAAGGACACTTGGGATATGTTTAGTTTAATTGAATCTGTTGGTGGTGGTGGTATAGGCGAGTGGGGTGATGCTTTGAAACTGATAGTTAACTGTGAAAAATATTTAAGAAAACTAAACATTACCATGGGTCTGTTATCAAAGATACCCTTTTAGAATCCCTTTGACAATGCTTATCATAATCTGGTGAATTTTCTTCAGTTATCCCTCTTTGTCTATTTTTTATAGCACGCAGATGAGCATGAGCTGGGGCAGCTGCGTGAGATGCAACAGCTGCAGTCAACTCACCAAGAGAACTCCACCTTTCTTCCACAACCTGCACATATCCATATAGTAAACAACAAATTTATTACAGGATGACAGATAGGAACAAGGAATATCTGAAAAGCAAGCATAAAAACCTCGTTGAATCTTCGTCCTTCTCGAGCTACTTGCTCTTGTGCACGCTTTAAGGCTTTAAGTCTCCAACTTGCTCCTCTATCCCCAACAAGGGAAGAAGATAGAAGTTGATCAGCACCAACTTTAGCTCCACTTTCTTCCGGGTAACCACTTCCATTATCATTCAAATATGGATTCAGTTCCTTAGGATTTGCCTTCTTTGACTGGAAAAAAAGAAGAAGCAAACAACTTAGTCTTTTATCACTTTACATTGGCTGAGATTTAAAGATGAAGACAAGCAGCAAACTAAATGAAAACATTTAAGACAACACAAATGGACAGGCACTTCAACTATATGAATGTCAACAGGAAAATTGAAACATTGTTCCCAATTCATCACTTTTATCTTAAACAAATGGACTGCTTTTTTTTTTAATACTTTTTTATGTCTTGTTAATACTTTGCTTGTTACTCTGTCACATGCTTATTTTCTATTAATGTATCTTCCTTTTGGCAGGCACAGAAGCTTATAAGCCTTTGTGGGTGGGAATCAAGCTGGCTTTTAAGGTTCAAGATTGTGAAGAACACTCTGCCCAATCTGAAAGAAATGGATATTGTTTTGGGCCAAGCAAGACTCAACTTCATCTTACTCAAGATCCTGGGTCAAAGGCAGTTTCTGCTTCTACTAAATTGGATGCCAGAAAGGCAAAGGCGCCTCTTAAGGAGTCTAGACTTCATCTTACTCAAGTTCCTCATCGTGCTCGTTTTGCATCTAACAGTATAGATATTCCTAAAAGTGTTGAAGAGGAAGAGGTAGTAGAAGAACCAAACTGGGTGTTAAGTACTGATGAGTTGAACAAAAAATTTGATGACTTCATTAGAAAGATGAAGGAAGATTTGAGGATTGAAGCTGAAACACAATTAAAAAGGTTCTATTTTGCACAGAAGAAGCACTAACAAAATATAACAAATGCATCTATATCCCTTTTGATATTCTCAGTTCTATTTTGCACAGAATAATCAGAATAAAAATATAAATAAAAATAAAAAGGTGGCACTAACAGATGTGCATCTGTTTCCAATCTAATACACACCTCCAATGATTTGTAATGTTGTAAGGATTGAGCTCCAACTCACGACCTAAACTACCGGAACCCTAGCTCCCTGACCTCGTACACCTTCACTTGCGGCGGACAGATGCCGGAAGCAATGCTGAACTCTCCCGTCGGAAGTGTGCTTGATTTAGGTGGCCGCGGCGGCGAAGCGACTGTCTTCCCTTCTGCATGTATAGGAAAAAAATAGAACAATGAGTGAAGATTTGTTGGAATGGCAATAATTAAACAATGTCAGACATTGCTTACTAGTTTCGCTGCAATGTTGGCGTTCTTCTTCAAATGGGTTCTTCGTGGGAGCTCTTCAATGGTTTAGGGATTTTGGAGAAAGCCAGAAAGGGGCGCAGACAAAGGGGGGGGAGTAAAAAAACCTGTTTTAATAATTTAAAAAGCATCAAAGTCGGTTTTTATCAAAACTGACTTTGAATCATGTAAAACAACGACGGTCTTGATATTAACCGACGTCGTTCTTGCATTAATCAACAAATATTTACAAAATTGCCACCGGTTAGGCTACGACGACGGGTTTCTCACAACCGACGTGGATTGCGCGACGTAGAATGTCCTTATTGTAGTAGTGTATGGATTTACTTGATACCTCTTCATAAGAAATTTCATACATCCCATGGATACAATCAAAAGGACCATGTTATATACTCTTCACCAATATACTTGATAATTATTACATAGCTCATAATTCAAAAAATTGAATACAAAATATATAAAGAAAATATAAATAATCACATGAAATAAATGAGACCATGTTTGTAGATGTTGAAATATGCATGTTAGTACTTGTTGTTAGGTATAATATAGAACGAGAAAGAGAATTTTGGAATAAGTATGATTGAATATATAATCAAAAAGTATTTTCATGTTATTATTGGGTGTCTATTTACTGTGATATTGTTGTGACCTACTTATTATTCTTTAAGTCAATTGATATGTACAAAGTTATATCTTGAATATTTTTGACATATAAAGTCGATATTTATCCTGATTAACTCCTCATGAGTTAATGTTGTTTTAGAAATCATTTTTTGTTAGATTGAATCATTACCACTCAAATTCTTACACACTACTAATGCGCTCACACAAAAATGACTATTAGTTCAAAGTTAGTTGCGTAAAAAAGAATTTACTTTATGTACACTGCTAAGAAAGAAAATTATAATCACGAGCAAGCATTGAGAAGAAGGCCATAAAATGTCTCTTGTTCTCTTCCTTGATTCCCTTCCTAATATGTTTCTTGACCGAGAAGGCGATGAATCTTAACTGTTTGGAAGGCATCGTCGGATTTCATTTGTTTCTATCAATATCCTCAGTCTACTTTAATTTCCTGCATAGAATGCCATCTTTTAAATATAAATAATTTTAGGAATCTTTTTAGCAGAAAAGATAAAAATTAGAAACCTAGAAAATGAGGGAGGGGGAAGGTATAAAAGAAAGAAATACGACTGGAGAGAACAAAGAAAAATTATAAACAGAAAGAGAGTGTAAAATTTCATCCTAATTCCTGAGAAGGTGCAAAGAAACAAAGAAAAGAGAGAAACTAAGAAAGTTAAATGGAACGAGGATCATCAATCCTTTTCATATTTGATTAATCCAAGACTAACAAAATGTAAGTTCAAACTACAAACTATAATCAATCTCAGGGTTTGGTAGAGTTCCTAATTCAAAGAACAGTTAGTATCAATATAGGATGCTAAAGGTTAATTCAAGTTTATGCTACAGCAATTTTTTTCATTAGATCGAAAATCCCAAAGACATGCAAAAAAAGAAGTTTATCCTATGTTTTTGTATAACAATTCCATTAACATGCACTTAAAAACAAATTGTTTCATCTAAGAATATTTTACAAATGATATAACTAGTTCAAAACAACTTGACTTATTGTGCTGAAGGGAAGCCATAATAATTCAAATTTGAAGTCAATTCACAGTGGTAAATATTTAGAATGATGCCATGATCGTGCTCGGGAAATCATTAACTCATGCAGCTAGCATGTTTTCCAGATTCTCCTTGCTCTGTGAACACTTTCACTGTCACAATGCATATGCAAGATGTTGCAACAAGAGGCAACTAAATTCATTAAACAGAAATCTAGGTGTGTATTTGAATGATACATTTGAAAATCCTAGATTAGGATATGTAATGGGTGGGATATGTAGGATTCGGACTCAAAAACTCAATTCAACATAACACAACGGGTTGATATTTTAGATTCGAACCCACTTTCAATGAAAATAAAACTATGTATTTATTTCACTTTCAATGAAATTTACTTTCGGATTATTTGTTCTGCATTTCTCTAAACTTTTATCTTTTTTTAATCTCAATTTTTTTAAACTTTGATTTTATTTATCTCACTTTCTTCTTATTATCAAAATTACTATTAAAATTGTTATCAAATTAATCCTATTAGAATTATCGTTGAAATCATTATTATCAAAAACTACAACTATCAAAATCGTTATCGTCGAAATCATTATAAAATCTATTAATACAAAACTATTATAATGGATATTACTATTGAGATTATTATTATTATTATTTATTATTATTTTCATCAATACTTAAACAATTCTCTCAAGGTTAAAATTATAATTACTTGTTTAATTAAAAAAGACTTACAATTAAAAATAAATTATATGTTTCATACTTAAATATTTATTTATTTATAGAATCACTAATAAAAATTATTATTTGATAAGTATAAATTCTTTTTGAAAATTATTTACAATTTTCTGCTCAATTAAATAAGGATTTTTTTTATACATATATATTATAAAGATATATCTTCATACGGTGGTGTCTAGAGTAGATCACCATCTTAAGTTATCTAACATGTACCATTTTTAAGAGCCCTTATATTAATATTAAGGTACACATCTTTATCTTACATCCATCCTCGTACCTTTACTCTTGTTAGTTTCCCTTCCACTGTGGAGGTTAGTCACCACCCACCATCATCATTTCGCTTTAGTCATCACCGACCACCGCCACAACACATCATTGTCATCCACCAACCCTTTTCCACTCCCCTAAATACACTCTCCTCTTCAAGGCCATGAGACCTACCCAAAGGCTCCTCCGAACCATTGTCTCCAAATCTAAGCTTTAGAATTTTCGAAGCCTTTGTCACACAATCGGAGCACCCACCACTGACACTGTTTGTTGGCGTGCGCGTCCACAACACTAAACAGTGAATGCGAAAACTACTACTCAAAGGAGCGACGCCTCCTCCACCGCCTCTGGATTTGCGACATGAACTACTCTGTGTGCACCTCCTCTGTCCACCACCTTCACCCTTCCTTCTTCCCTCTCGCCAACACCTCCTCTGGGAAGAAGGGGGAAATGGTGAGTGATAGCGGCATATATGTGGCGATGATGGGTGGTGACTGGCTGTCGATGACGGTGGAGAAACCATCGGAGATGGTCCAACCTAGACATTGTCATCTTTATATAAGAACACATATATTATATGTTTTTTAAAATAATTTTAAAAAAAGTGTATGTATAAAAAATACCTTTTAAGAAGTATTTTTTCAACTCGATTACATAAGAATTTATCTCATACTTTCTTACTTTTATTATTATATAAGATAAAATAATTTTAATTACACATATATTTTTTAACTGCACTTTTTTAATTAATGAATACCAAATGATGATGGTTACAATAAGTACTCGATCTAAAGTCCGAACAAAAAAATTCACTTGGTATTCTACGTGGCATGTATCTAGCACTAAGCACAAGCTATTTTTATTTTTTATTGATGGGAATACAGAAATAACATATGCGAGAAAAAAAAAAGAAACTAATTAAAGAATATCTCTAATGGAAGATACTTAGTTGGGTTTCTTTATCCCTTTTTTGTGATCTTTGTGATTTTCATATTATCATATTACTCATAAGAAATTCATACAAAATTTTATTTCAATGCAAGAAATCTCAAGAAACAGTAAGAAACTCCAAAAAATTTACACATTTTTATTATTTTTATTAAAACTTAACATTTTTTCAGTTTTTATAAATACAAATGAAAAATATGAATAATTGAAGAAAAAAAAAATATGAATTAAAAATAATAAAATGACATAACATTGAAACAAAATGCGCAACAATATAAAATAAAATTTTACATAATAATAGAAAATTAAATACAATAACATCGAAATAAATAAAAAACATAAGAACTAAATTTTTAATTGAATAGGTTTTTTCCTAATATGGTCACAATACTTTTTGTGGTCTTAGCGTTGTTGTTCCGACATGTTGGATGTATCCTTCATGAGAATTTCATACTCCATACATCTTTCTTGTTCTTGCATATGTCTTTCTTGTGCCTCCTTTAACTAAATAAGTTTTAATGTGTTTGCATTCTTCTCATTTATTACACTTTGTATGTCAGATAAATCGACAGTGTTAGAAGCTTATTTTCCTTTGCTCTTTCTTTTTGCTGCTTTTTGTCCAATTTGGTGAGACATTGGCGATGACATATCATATTCTTCGACTTCAATGGGTGTGTATGTGTTAAAAGACAACGAGTAATTTCCATTAGCTTGAACAATTTGACATAAATTCTGCATCCAAATTTTGGTTGATCTTTCAACAACTACTAAGCATGTTCAACCTCAATTTTTTTTACCTGTATCCTGCAAGTAAACCAAATGAGCATTAGTCATACAATCCTTCTTTGAACTTCCACTTCTCGTATGTTTATATGCTTGTTTGTAGCACACATTAAATTTTTGAATTGCAGGGTGGACCCTATTCCATCAAGATTTCAATTAAGTCGAGCTTCTTTCACAAAATAACTCGCTTTTAGATATATTGTCATTGTTGTACGCATTTATAATCCTTGCCCAATATTCCTTTGATGTTTGGTCGACACCTATTATTGAATCCTTTGACACATTGATCCACGATCGGAAGAAAATCACATCTTCTGCCACTGAGAATGTTGTAGTGTTTTTTTTTCACTACCATTGTGGTCACCCTCATCTAGGTGAATATTGTCTACATCGATTGTTGATTCAACTTCATTGATAGGAGGTGAAATATTGGATAAAGAATGCTTATAACACGTGTTTGGGTTGGTGGGGGTGATGGTTGACTACAAAATTGTGAATTTTGAGAACTACCACCGGTAGGTGACTCTACATTGGATGAAAGATGCATATACCACATATGTGGGGGTGGTGGATACATAACATATTAAGGTGGATTTTGAAAATTTTCACTGGTAGGGGATGGTGGAGGATACATAACATATGTGGTGGATTTTGAGAATTTTCATTGGTATGAGATAGTGCTAGATACATAACATATTAGGGTGGATGTGGTGGATTTGCAGAATTTTCACTGATAGGGATAATTGATTTTGCAAATAATTGTAAATACTTTGATAGGAAGAAAAAAAATTACAAGACTGAATTTTGTGTAAAAAAGCTTAACAAGAGCCAAATTTATAACCATGCCTTCAATGGATATTTTTTATTTATAACGGCTATCTTAACGTTCCAATTTAACTTTCAGCCTTTAAAAAACAATTATATTTTGTATTTTAACAACTATTTTTTTATTTATATCTTAACGGCTATATTAATCCATCAAATGACTATTTTTTTTACCTCTTGCAATTTTATTCTTTTTTAACTAAAACTCAATATAAAGCCCACTCCCCTCGGTCTACACGCGCATCCCATTTCTTTCACTCTTCTCCACGCCTCATCCTTTTGTCTTCTCCATTTGAGCCAGCTTCCTCGAGCCACGACTGTCACCATCGCGGTCTCTTTCCTCGCGTCCACAGTCTCCAAAAGCTTCTATGCACGACAACATGTTCCTCACGCCACCGCCGGTCCCTTTCCTCGCGTCCGCCATCGATCGCAATGACCTCTTCCTCGAGCAACCACCATCTGCTGTCGTGGCCTCTTCGTCGCACCATCAAGTTTGTTATTTTCCCTCTTCCTCGTGCGCATCTGGTAGTTGATCTAAAAATAATTTTTTATGTTAAATTTCGGTTCCTTATATAAGGAAAACGCGTGCCATTTTTTGACGACACTGTTCCGCCACACAAGCATACTATAGTGCAAGATTTCTTCACGAAACTAATTCTTGGCGTTAAGGAACGCTTGGAGCACTCTGTGTTGGAGATGCTCTAACTAACGCTAGGGAATAAGATCCCCATTGCACCAGCTAACAAGATTAACCTAAATTAGGAGGACACAAGAGTCTATCATTTTTCTATTTTTAAATATAAGATTTTTTTCCAGTTTTATTTATCTTTTTATAGGAGATTTTTTCAACTTATTTTTTTATCTTTTGTATTAATTATTTTTTTGACTCTTTTATTATTTTACAATAAATATTATATATTTAAAAGATAAATATATTACTTTTCTTATAAAATGAGATAAGAAGATTAGCATATATTAATTAATTAGATGTGAAAGCAATTAAGTGAAGAAAGATTATAAGTTTCAATAAATTTAATAATAATTTTAATAAAATAATACAAATTATTAATAAATTTAATATCATTAATTATATTAATAATTTTTTTAAAGAACGTAAAATAATTTAAAAAATCTTATATTTAAAAGTGAATGAAGTATATATATGTTGCCATGTGTACCCACATCAATAATTCCTGAAAACCAAGTTGAGGCCATTCTTCCCAAGACACATAGGTTAAGTAAATATTTATTTTTAAGATCACAGAAATGCTATTTAAAAATATTTATTTATGATAAGTTTCAACGATGTAAAGTAAATTATTTTGTGGATTGCATTCACTAAAATTTCATCCAATCATAAATTAACTAAAATACTATTAAAGGATATTTATTTGTTATAACTTTTAGCTATATAAAGTAAATATTTATTTTGTGGATTGCATTGACTAAAATTCTAGTCTCGACTAAAAAGCACGAAAGGGAAATGGTAACGTTGATAGGAGAGAGAGAATAAAACTGGGGAACTCTAGACAATAAAGAAGAACAAGGGCCAAAGTATAATAATGAGAAAATAAAAAAACTTCGTATCGTACCCTAGAAAAAAAAAAGAGGGAACTAGTTTCTGCATTTCTCTCTTTTGTTCACTTGTTCTCTTCATTTCAAGTTTCAACCTTAATCCTTCCAAACCAACACATAAAAATCCAACACTCTCTCCTTCTTCTCTCTCCGCGGGTTGAATTGAACCTCACAAAACCCTTTCTCTCTCTCTCTCTCTCTAGATCTGTTCAAATCCCGAATCATTTCCGCTCCAATTTCAATTTCCCCGAACAAGAGCAAACCCTAACCCTTTCTCTCTGTATGATACCTGATTTTTTTCCCTCAGGCGTGTAGTTTTCGTGTCGATTTGTAAATTCTTTCGGTAGTTTAGGTTAGAATTTTTTTTGTTAAGTTTTTAGGGTTTTGAATCGGTGAGATGAATCACAACAACAATAGAGCGAGGTACCCTCCCGGGATGGGGCTTGGGCGCGGTGGATTCAATCCGAACCTGAGCCAGAACCCGAACCCGAGCCTGCACCAGAATCATCACGCGTTCCAGGCTCGGCCACCGTACCACCAGCAGCAGCAACAGGCGCAGTACGTGCAGAGGCATTTGCTGCAGCAGCAGCAGCAGCAGCAGCAGCAGTGGCTGAGAAGGGACGGCAACGCCGCCGTCGACGTGGTCGAGAAGACCGTGCAGTCTGAAGCCGTGGATTCGAGGTGCGTGTGTTGTGGTTTTCGTTATATACGATGTGTGGTTTGTGATTGGGGTTAGTGTTGAGGTGGTGTTATTGGTTGATGTTGTATGGCTTTTTGTTGTGTTTCTGCAATGTGCTTGCCTGGTTGGTTGGCTTGGTGATTCTTGTTGTTTAATGGTTTCTGATGGTGTAGGTAATGATGAAATGGTGAAAGCTTTGTTTGAAAATTTGATTTCTCTGGTTGCTTGGACATAACTGCATTGGCCAACAATGACTGTGATTGCACTGTTGAGTGGAGGCTTGAATGGTGGATGCAGTTACAGTGTATTGCCTAGTGTTGTTAAGTAGGTGCGGTGGTGCTGCTATAGTACTATTGCATTGTTGAATTCATGGGGATCGCAAATTCTGTCAATGCAACTTCTTTTGAGTCTCTGGCCAATTGGACTTTTGAGTTAATATTGTGTCAATTTTTATTTGTGTGCAACTCAAATTTCAAATGCTATGTAAATGCGACGCTATCCGTTATATGATATAATGGGTTATTGGATTTCCATGATCTGCCATTGATCTGTTATTGCTGGAACCTGTCTTCTTTTGACGTCCCTAGATCAAAGAGATCCCGTTGTATGTCCAGCCAGATTGTGAGGTCTTGTTTTGTATGACTCCTTGTTGGCTTGGATTGCCCTCTGAATTTTTTTATCCAAGTGGACAATTCATCATAAAAAGAAATGACATCAATGTTCTCTTTTTATTTGGGAATTTACAACAGTCTTGTTGCCCTTGGCAGTTAACATAACTATCCTCCTTTCCTTTTATTCATTTATGCTTGTTGGATATTTTTTATTTGTATTTAAGGCCTATTTACAAAAACAATAGAGATATCTAGAATTATTCTAACTATAGAGGCATCAAGCTCATCAGCCAAACTATGAAGTTGTGGGAGAGATTTATTGAACATCGCCTAAGGAGGGAGACCTAAGTTTCCGTAAATCAATTTGGATTTATGCCAAGAAGATGTATCATGGAAGTTATTTTCTTGATGCGACAATTAATGGAAAGGTACAGGGAAAAAAAGAAAGACTTATATATGGTGTTCATAAATCTTGAGAAAGCATATGATAGGGTTTCAAGAAAAGTCTTATGGTGGATTCTTGAGAAGAAAAAAGTAGCATTAAAGTATGTTAATGCAATCAAGGATATGTATGATGGGGCTACCACATGTTTGAAAGTTTGTAATGGAACATCAAGGTATTTCCCTATCACTATAGGTGTTCACTAAAGTTTAGTTTTTGGTTCTTATCTCTTTGTCTTAGTAATGCATGAACAAACGAAAGATATTCAAGAGGAAATGCCGTGGTGTATGCTTTTTGTAAATGATATCGTGCTTATTGATGAGACCAAAGATGAAGTTAATAGGGAATTGGAATTGTGGAGAAACACTTTGGAGTCTAAAGGATTCACGATAAGCAAGAGCAAGACGGAGTATATGAAGTGAGAGTTTCGTGGGTAAGAGATGGTGATCAGAACACAGTGTATCTACTTGATCAAGAGGTACTTAAGAAATATGTTTTTAGATACTTGGGATCAATTTTGCAAAAAGGTGATGAGATTGATGAAGATGTAAATCATAGAATCAGAGCATGGTGAATGAAATGGCGGAGTGCATCGGGGTTTTTGTGTGACCGCAAAATTCCCCTTAAGGTAAAAGGAAAATTCTATAAAACAGTTATAAGACCGACAATGTTATATAGAGCGGATTGTTGACCAGCACATAGACAACATGAGCATTAAATAAGGGTAGCAGAAATGAGGATGTTAAGGTGGATGTGTGGTTATATGTAGATGGATAAGATAAGAAATAAGGATATTCAACGGAAGATAGCAGTGGTACCAGTGTGTGAAAAGATGAGGGAGCATAGATTGAAGTGGTTTGGACACGTTATAAGACGACCACTGGATGCTTCTGTAAGAACAAGAGTTTGTTACCAAGTGTTCGACACAAAGAGAGGTAGAGGTAGAGGTTGACCGAAACTTACCTGAGGAAAGATAGTTAAACAAGACCTAATGAAGTGAGATATAGATTGACGGACGGTATGTCTTAGGACGAAGTGGATAAAAGCTATAAACTTGGTGGAGGGTTAAACCAATTAGTATTTCTATGTTTCAGTCGTTCCTTTTTTTTTTTTTTAGTTCTTTTTCTCTTCATTTCACCCTTCCTCCTTTCACCCCTCTTTTACTTTAGTTTATTTTTCCTCTCTTTTATCTTATTTCCACTTTTTCTTCCCCTCTCCCTCTCTCTTTCTTTGTCTTATTTTCGATCTATCATTGAGTTCATCTACCACCGATCCCAATTAACTTGGGTTATAGGTGTTGTTGATGTTGATTTAAGGCTTTTCATTACACTTTAAAGCAATATAACTAATACATGTATCTTAGATTGTGATTATTGAAAACATGGTTATCGGATTTTGCATGACCTGACCTGGTTTTATGCAAGATCTAGTTGCTCCATTATACAATATAGAGATTCCTGCAATTCATATGCAGTACAGATGATCCTAGGTACAATTTAGTACCAAAAACAATTCTAAATGCGTTCTGAATTGCTGTGTCTTAGAATTGAATCGGATCACATGAATTGTATAGCAATTTTTACAATTATGATAACAATGATTGAAACATGTTTTATTGTTTATCTGTTTATAATATGAAGTTTATAAACTATTAGGATTATTAATTGAGTTATTTTGGTGAAATTATGAGTTTACAATAAGTTGGAATTATACAAATCACAATGTATGGTTTTGTTCTTTTACTGCTAGATGAAGCTATTTTCTTATTAGTGGTTCTGTTATTTCAAAAGGAAAGAGAATTCTCATTTTTTTTTTTGGTTTTCCTTTATTAGTTCCCAAGATTGGAAAGCAAGACTAAATATTCCACCAGCTGATACTCGCTATAGGACAGAGGTATGGTCATGGAACAACATAATGTTATGCCTCAAGTTATTTATTATGTGCATTTTGTGTTAATCATATATTTTCTTTGAGATCCTGTGGGCATTACATCTTTTTTGTGATATTTCTTATTCCTTACTTTTTGTTTTTGCATATCTTTATAAGTATGGAGTCATTTTTTCATACATTATAAATGTTTTGTGGAGATCATTCTTGTCATAGAATTTAACTGGAGTTTCATTGATTGATTTATGTTCTTTTTTACTGCCTTGTACTGAATTACTGTCTGCTATTAGATTACAATCATACTTGTTGAATTGACAAACTAGTTCAACTATTTATACTTTGTCTAGAGATTTAGTAGATGTACTGAAATTTGTTCCTTGTAACTAGTGCAATCAATGGCTTTTAACCTAAGTTTTAAATTTCTGAGTGGTGTTATTAGATTTTACATATAAATAATTACTTAATTTTCTAATATCTACTTGAAAGGCATAAAATGGTACCATCCATTTATTAGTCGTATAGCTACTTTGATTATGGGTTTGCCATTATTAACTTTTATTTTATAATATATACTTGTTTGTCTTTATCTAGTGCCTTTTTGTTCCTCAGGATGTAACGGCAACTAAAGGAAATGAGTTTGAGGATTACTTTTTGAAGCGTGAGCTGCTCATGGGAATATATGAGAAGGGTTTTGAGAGGCCTTCTCCCATCCAAGAAGAAAGCATTCCGATTGCTCTTACTGGTAGTGACATTCTTGCTAGGGCTAAAAATGGAACTGGCAAAACAGCTGCATTTTGCATTCCTGCATTGGAAAAAATTGACCAGGATAATAATGTTATTCAAGGTTTGATGTCCTCCCCTAGTCCTCTTACCTTAAGCTTTTCACATGATTCTCATAATCTAGTTGTAAGAACTGCATATAAAGATTTCTCAGTTTCATAAGCATATCTGGTAGCCTTTTACCGATTGTAAGCAGTGTTCTATTAAAAAAAGAAAATTGGGATTTGTGACTGGTAAGGTTTAGCTGGAGTTGCAGTAACAAGCCGGGCTTTCAAGTTTGAAGGGCACATCAAGTTGGTTTTTGTATGTTCTTAGGTTTATGTCATGAAAAATGAACGATACTGAAACTGTTACAACTTACATGTTGATTGTATGTAGTTTCAGTCTTCACTTGGTGCAACAAACCTGAGATGTGACCCTACACAGAATTGAAGTAATATATATGAAACAATGTTAAATTCGGAGTTTATTTGTCTTCTATTTATTCTCTACTGGACATCCAGTTTTAATAAAATCTCTATGTTTTAGTTACAATTTTTTAAAATTCCCTTTAAATTAATGGATATCTTGTTGATTGTCCTGAAAAGTTGTTTTAGATGATGGATGTGTGGATACTTTGATTTTATTGCAATAGTTGAAATTAGCTGTGATATTTTTAATGGCATTGTTGGTTCATGATTCAATTCTGCATTATCTTCAGTTATTTCATGGTTGTTGACTTTTTGAATAAGCATGATGATTTGCTCTACCCATGTTTTCTATTCTGTCGTGCAGTTGTTATACTGGTCCCAACCCGAGAATTGGCATTACAAACTTCTCAAGTGTGCAAAGAGCTTGGAAAGCACTTGAAAATTCAAGTTATGGTTACAACAGGTGGTACCAGCCTGAAAGATGATATAATGCGCTTATATCAACCAGTTCATTTACTAGTTGGAACTCCAGGAAGAATATTAGATCTTGCCAAGAAAGGTGTTTGTATTTTGAAAGATTGTGCTATGCTTGTTATGGATGAGGTAAACACATTTCACCTGGAAGTCACTCATTTATATAATTTGGTTGAGAAGCATGAACAGTTTGTAAAACATTTTCATATTTAAAGAGGTTTAGGAAGTCAGGGTAAGAATCGCGATTGGATCTTATTCGACAAATATGATCTGATGAACATTTATGTGTCTTTAATTTTTTGTCCAGTGTGCTAGGATTAGGAATTTGTATTTTTAAATGTTGTCAAATTGGTAGTGGAAGCAAATGCCTCTGTTCATTGATTTCTCATTCATGTTTTAAATATTGAGCAGAATATATTTTCTTTTCCATTATTTGTGCTTGTTCATTCTATGGCACTTTTAAGATTTGTCTTTAGTAGTAACAGTTACTTATCAGTCTGAGGCATTACATTGCTTTTTGTGGTTGTCAGGCCGATAAGCTTCTGTCCCCAGAGTTTCAACCTTCTATAGAGCAGCTGATTCATTTTCTTCCTACAACCCGTCAAATCTTGATGTTTTCAGCAACATTTCCTGTTACTGTAAAGGATTTCAAAGATAGGTATCTTCGAAAACCTTATGTCATCAACCTTATGGATGAGCTAACTCTGAAGGGTATTACACAATTTTATGCATTCGTGGAAGAGAGACAGAAAGTCCACTGCCTAAATACTCTATTTTCTAAGGTTTACTTTTTCTTTGTTCTCTCAATTTTCTTATATGCTGTCTGTGAATATGATGCTGATGGTGATGATATGTTCTATTTCAGCTGCAAATAAACCAGTCTATCATCTTCTGCAATTCAGTGAATCGGGTTGAACTTCTTGCCAAGAAAATCACGGAACTTGGTTATTCATGTTTCTACATTCATGCAAAGATGTTGCAAGACCATCGTAACAGAGTGTTTCATGACTTCCGCAATGGGGCATGTCGAAATCTTGTTTGTACTGGTACGTTGCTGACACTTTAGCATCACATGAATGGGCCCAATGAAGGTTTTTTTTCTTTTCCTGTTGCTTTTGAATGGTACCTATCCTACCCGTTATGGTTGTGTGCAATATTTCTTAGGTTTTGGTCCATTTTCTTTGTTGTGATATTACCTTCATTTTTATTTTAAAAACAAGTTTAGTAATCAATAATTGTATAATTTATATTTGTTTGGTGTAGTGTCTTTATGTCATGATATATTAATTTATCTGTATAATTAAACTATTGGTTAGATTTTCTACTTTTACAAATTCTGTTGTAATAATTTAAGTTTTTCATATATTTTTATGTGGAACATTTGCAGATCTTTTTACTAGAGGAATAGATATTCAAGCAGTTAACGTTGTTATTAATTTTGATTTTCCCAAGAACGCAGAGACTTATTTGCACAGGGTATGTTTGATTTGTGCTCATTCCCTACTTACCTACCTACTTCATTTTCTATGATACTAGTTATGTATACATGTTCTAAAGGATGTTCTGCTGATGACAGGTTGGTCGTTCAGGGAGGTTTGGGCACCTGGGTTTAGCAGTAAACTTGATTACCTATGAGGATCGCTTTAATTTGTATGTAATTTACATTTGAATTGATTTTTTTGAAGATATATGCTGTATGTTTTCTGAAGCATTCCATCTTTTGTTCAGATATAGGATTGAACAAGAACTTGGAACTGAAATAAAGCAGATTCCCCCACAAATTGATCAGGCAATTTATTGCCGGTGATTGGCTGTAAATACCATGGTTCTGTTTACCATTGTGGCTAATAGCAGTGGTAAGTGACAGGATTATGTTTTCCGTACGTTATGTAACTGCAAGTTGGTTTCAATATCTTTCTCACGAAGGACTTGGATATTGTAATTAATTTCTTTTATGGATGAAATAAAGGCGTTGCGATCGGCCTAAAATATGTAAATTAGTGGTCTTTTCACGGAACTTCAATTTTGGTGTATCTTCATTTTTAAAATGTTTTGATGAAGTTTTGCCTGGATACTTGTGTTAAATATGTTCAGGATTGGATATTGCCAGTAGTTCCATGCAGTGGTATATGCCTACTTGTTTTAGCTCATGGTTTATCAACTATTATATGTATAGCTGCAGTTGCTGTTGCTGACATGTATGCATTTCTTGCAGGTTAATGTGACCATGCCTAAAGTAGGTGCATGAGAGGATTTGCGATTGCAAGTGACAAATTGTGTATTAGTGGACCCTGGCATGAGAGGATTCACTGTCGAAAACTGGATATTATTGGACCCATTAATTAAGTGCTTTCGGATTAATTATGGTTGAGAGCCCTGAAACTTTATTGGGACCTTTAAAAAGTTAAATATTGGCTTTTTAAGTGCCAGATAGTTACTGGGTCCAGTTTGGGTTTCTGTTGATTACATTTGCAGAACGATCGATCATTTTAAATAAATTAAAATAATTTTTAGAATGTTTGGATATGCGTTGATAAAATTGATTTGGTTAAAATTAATTTTGAAGTGACGTAAATATTTTAATTTTAAATTAAAATTAATGATACAACTCAGGATAAATTCTTGATCTAAAGACTAATGCCAAAGTTATCTAAAATTATTTGACCTCAAAATTAATTTTGATTCTAGAATCAATTTTTACTGTTGAATCAAACATAAAATATAAACACACTTGATATCAATGAAATTTAGTCCAATTAATGAAGTAGATAATTCTTATACTTGTATTTGATTCTTACGTATAAAAAATATAACTTAATAAATTAATTTTTTTAATTTAAATAGGTTTTATCCAAATTTCTCTTAAATTATATAAACATTGAACTACTCCTAATATCTTCTAAATATAACGGTAGATAACCAAAACATGCAAGTAAAATTATAAATTCAACCTTTTTATATATTAAATTTGGGAATTTTTAATTTCTCATTTTTTATCTAAATAATAAGAATATTTTTTTAATTCTCTCCTTTTTATTTTCTTTTACCCTAAAAATTGTATATTGAAAGTATATCTAGATATATACATACTTAAGGAAAGATATATTATTGTTTTATATTTATCATTTTTGTTATTAAATAAAATTTTATATTTTATTGATAAAATTAAATTTGATTATTATAAAATAAAATCACATTTCAATGACTAAATTGATTTTGGGTTTTAAAAACTAAAATAACACCACCTGATATGTTATGGGATTAATGACAAGTAACACGCATAGGACAATTAATCAGCCAATGTTTTAGATTAGGATTTCTCTCAAGTAAAATAGACCTCACTTATGGAAGGAGTAAAATGAATAACATTACAATTTTGGAGATTTTTTTTAAATTTTGTTAATTTTAGGGAATAAATTGTGAATTAATCATTTCTTCTAAGATTATATACGATTAAAAAATTTCAGGGGCATTAGTGATTAGTCGAAAAAGGGTCAAATTGTGATTACTCATAAAACTATTTCATTAACCCCGTGGCCTCCATCTCTACTCTTTCTCACGAACACGTACACAGAAAACAAACTCAACGAAGATGTCTAGTGGTAGTTTGAAGAACGTGTTGAGTGTAGCAATGAATCAAGGAGTGGTGGAAGCACGAGCCAGGATATTCGGCCACCAATTGAACCCCACTGGCATGAAAACTCCACACAAGCTTCTCCGCATGAAGCTCTTCGGTGAAAAAGTCGCTCAGTGGTACCCTCACGACATCAAGAAAGACGACCCTCTTGTCATGGCCCGTCAAGAACAAGAGTACTCTCTCTCTCTCTCTCTCTCTCTCTCTCTCTCTCTCGCAAGCACATTTTCATTTTTTATCCATCGTAAGTTGCTTGTACGCGCCCACACGGGAATGCCCACTACCTGTTTGTGTTTATGCCTCTCTGACGGTGCTCTTTTGTTTTGGTTTTTTTTCTGGAGTTTCCTGTGTTTTTTAGCGCGTGCGAGTTTACGGGTTTTGTTATTTTGGTTAATGAATGGAATGGGATCGTAAAGTTCCCTTTTTTTCTGCAGGGGTCTGGTTTGGGGTTTGATCACTCAGTACTTAATTTTAATGGAGAAATTGTGTGTTAACCTGAAACCCCGTTTCAATAATTTCTTTTAAGCCGTGGTAAGTGAGAACGAGCAGTTTAGGGATTGGATGCAGTGGTACGTTGTGTGTTGAAGATAAAATTTGAATTTGAATTTGAATTATTATTTCTCTTAAATAGGAACAAGTTGGTAAAACAGTCTAGACAAGAAAAAGTTTGAATTATTGTTTACTAGTTTGAATTATTATTTCCTAATATTGTGTTCATTTTGTTAACATTACTTGTATAAATATACATCATTTAAGAGATGAATGAATGAATAAGAAATTATTATTTCAATTTATGCGTATCTGATTTTTAACATGGTATCAAGTCATTACATCCTCCATGAATAAGAGTCATGTTTCTTCCGTTATGGTATCAAAGTCATGACACCCTCCATGAATAATAGTCATGTTTCTTCTGCTGCCACAAGTATCTCTTTCTTCGCTTTTATTTCCACCTTCGTTGCAATGAAACTGGGCTTCATCTAATTCCGATTCGCCTTTGCTCCTCCTCCTTAACCTTCACCTTCTCCAATTCCTCTACAAATTATGGTTATTATTATCATGAACTCCATCTTTGTCTCGCATAACCTTCGCGTCTTTGGTTCCGGCTTAAATCCCTTCGCACCTTATTGCATCGCCAATCACTCCCTTTTCCTTTCCCTTTCCTCTCGTTAAATTACAACCTTCCTTCCCTCGACGCAGTCTTCCTACGTGAATTGACACACCATTGTGATGCCTTAATGCACTTGTTCTAAAGTCTCCACAAATCCTTTTTGAATCCTTCTCGTACCTCAGTTTTGAAGCCTCCATGCACGTATTCCATTTGAAGGTCATTGATGTGCTTGTTGCATTATTCTGAATTATTCACAGACCAGCCCTAAAGTCTATTAACCTGAACATTTGATTATTCTGAATCTCTTCCCGTATCTCAATTCTCTTTCTACCTCACATAACCGAAACACCTGTTGTGGACTATCCTAAAGCACCTCCTGAACCTATTGTTGACCAAAGTCGTTTCTAGAAGAGTGTTTGAAGAAACAATTGACAAGTTGGGCATGACCGATATTCATGCACCAACTTGAGGGGGAGTGTTGAAGATAGAAATTGAATTTGAATTATGGTTTCTCTTAGATAGAAACAAGTTGTTAAAATAGTCTAGATAAGAAGAGGTTTAAATTATTGTTTACTAGTTTGAATTATTATTTCCTAATATTGTGTTCAGGTTGTTAATATTATTTATATAAATATACCTCATTTAAGAGGTGATGAATGAGTGCACGAAGAGATAAATGAATGAATAAGGAATTATTTTTCCAATTTATTCGTATCTGATTTTTAACAACAATATCAATGTTGGTTGCTTTGCATTTGGTATGAACTGCTCAATATGTTGATACATTATAGTTTGCTGAATGGGAAAAGCTAGCAACACACTGCTAAATTTTATCAAGAATCACAAAACTTAGTAGGTTTAATTCCTTATTTAATTAACAATAGGAGTGAGCTACAGTGTACGTTGCTAGTATTTTTCTTCTGTGAATAAATGGATATTACTAGTCTATTGTTGTCTTGGTGGGATTATTTTCAATCTGAAGGTAAAATTTTACCTTTCGAATTTTTATCCCATTTTTTAGATATGTTTATGTTACCCCTGTCGATTTTATGTCTTTGAACTTAGTTTACAGCTTTCAAAATACAAGGGTAGAATGAACATTTTTTTTGCAAATTACATTCTGTTTGGCTAACCTTCCTTTACAAGTTGGAGATAATCTTATACCGGAGATGGTGTTCTGTTAAAGTTTAGTAGTGCACTACTTCTTTCTCAATGTGAAAACTCGGATATTTAAATTAGGTGAGGTCTGTTTTTGATTTCCACGGTGAATTTGACTATGTTGTCTTGCTTGCATCACGTGCATTCTAGTAATGCTAATTTATGTCAGTAGAAGGATGTTCTTTATGTTACAGTCAGAATCTTTGGTAGCTTTTTCCAGTTATCTTACATCGACTTCCACTCATTCAATTCAACATTTGTTATCTTGTTTTTTCTAGACGCTTATCAAAACTTGAAATGTTGAAGCGGCGAGGAAAAGGACCACCCAAGAAGGGCCAAGGAAGGCGTGCTGCCAAACGCAACAAATAAATTATACTTTCACCTCTCTCTCTCTCCTCTCTCTCTTGAATTATTTTGTGGGTAATCTTCTGAGTTTAAGACAAGTACTTGTTTATTTATGTGATAACACTTTGAGTTTTACTTTTGTTATCAGAATGTAAACTCATGCATTTTAGAGTTTGAAACCACTAGCTTAATTTGGTTGAGGTATCTGTCCTCTTTGTGCAATTAAATTTTCTGATATTGGTTCAGTCTATCTTGGAAATTTGGAATGCAACCACAAGGTTATATATATCATAAAGTACCCATTTTCTTATTTTGTTACTATTATTATAGTTGGAGTTTTAGATGAACTGAACTCTGTCACTATCAATAAGCCGGTGCCTATCTCATTTTTATTGGGCAGACATGTTTCATTCATTTTGTCGTTCTTAATTAGGGTGTGTGTCATGTATAAGGACGGATAATATAAATAGAATAATGCTTATAATTTAATGGAACAATATCCCTGGTGTAACCCTGCTTATCTCATTGTCTTAAGCAATAACATCTCTTGTGCATCGGTGTACCAACAATTTTTTAGCATCTAATAAACTTTAGTGCTCCGTGTAAAATAATTAATTTAAAATAATGATGCCTAAAATAATTAATTATTTTAAAATTCAAAGATTGATAGATGACTAAGGTTTTAAATAAAAAATGAAAAAAATAATTAAAATAAAACTTTCAAGAACATAAAAGATTAAAGTAAAAATTTAAAACACAATGTATCAAAATAAAAAATTTGAAAACAAAAAGAATCAAAACTAAAGTTTTAAAATTTAAAATACCAACATCAACATCAACAACATCTTTAATCTAAATTGATTGGGGTTGATGGTAGATGAACTCAATGATAAATCAGAAATAAAACAAAGAGAGAGAGAGAAAGAAAAAATGGAAATAAAACAAAAGAGAAGAAAAATAAGCTAAAATAAAAGATGGGTGAAAGGATGATGAAAGAAATGAAGAGGAAAAGAATTAAAAATAATAATAATGAATCAAAAGTAACATTTAACCTAACTAAAACTGTAGTCTCTAAAAATAACATTTGTAGAATATCCATATCTCTATTTGGAAATTGGAAGCAAGAAAACTATTGATTTGAAATGACTCAAACAACAAGTTCATAGAATCACTAGAGTTGGTCTAGTGGTGAGAGGTTTGAGGTAATATGCATGAGGTTATAAGTTTAAATTTCAGTGCAACCATGATATAAAAAACATAAATAGTTATTTTTATTTCTGAATATGTAAAGTGCAAGTTTATCCCTGAAAGATGGAAATTCAAATTCTAGTTTCCCAAAGTGAAAAAAGTGCGACAAACATTCATCTGTTAACTTTCGCCTATTACCGTTAATGAAAGAGCCTATGTGACACATTCAGAAACGAATTTGTCAGGGCACTACACCTTCAAGGACGAAAATGACTATTTACCCAAAATATAATTTAATTTTCATTTTCTCCCATTTTTCAATTGTTACAAGCATAACATTACAATAAACACTTAAAAAATAGGAAAACAAACATAATTTAGAACAAACATAATAATAAACATAACATTGATTAATAAGCAAAATATGTCTCTTGCTCTAAAATTTCTATCATGACAACATTAGGTAGTGACAAAATAAAGTTGAATCTCATTTTTTTGTAATGATTAACTTAATGATTGTGCATTTTTGTTTGAGTCTCATATTTTGGGTAAGATATTGTTACATTAGAAATTTTAGAGCAATAGACAGATTATGCTTATTATTATGTTTGTTCTAACTTATGTTTACTTTCCTTTTTTTAATTATTTATTATAATGTTATGCTTGCAACGATTAAAATAAGGGGAATATGAAAATTAAATAATATTTTGGATAAATAGAAATTTCGTTCCTGAATGTGTAGAATGTTGACAAAATCGTCGTTGAATATGCCATGTAGGCTTTTTCATTAACGGTAACAAACGAAAGTTAACGAATGAATATATTTGTCGCATTTTTTTCACTTTCGGGGACTAAAATTTCATCTTTCGGAGACGAATTTGTCAGCGCTTTACACATTCAGAGACGAAAATAACTATTTGCCAAAAAAAAAGTTCACTCTTGGATGTAGGTGACTTTTAGTGAATTGTTTGACAACGATTGAGTATGATAGTCCAAGGCAATGATGCTTGTAGAGACACTCATATGCTTTAACTTAGTAGAAATTATAGTGGAGTAACACTATATTAAGATGCAAAAGAGAAATCCGACTATGAGAAGAACTTTGATATTTACATATGAGGGTTGTTGGCTAAAAGGCAATAGTCACTACCAAATTGTATAGACGGTTATTCCTGGGTACCTCATCTTGATGCGAAAAGATATATAGTGATCTCTTAGATGCTTACAAGCTTAGCTTTGAAACAACTAAGGTTGACACTAATGTCTCCTAAAGGTGATGTTACATGCAATATACTTTGACACTTTTGAGAGAAAATTACTTCTTAAATATGTGGTTAGATAAGGCTCATAATTCATAGGGTTGTTAAGTAGGTTTGAGACTGTATGACACATCTTAGTTATGATTATTGGGTTACCTTAAAGGATTTTGATGGGGTTGATGCACCAGAGGCATGGTAGAGATGTTCCATTTATTGTTATGATAATGGGTATGTCGTCATTAATTGCATCAATTATATATATATATATAAAGAAGAGATCAACCTATACCAAAAGTAACTCTTTTAGAGTTACTCCTCATTCTTATCATTTTATTTTCTTCGAATCTAGAAGTTCTTCTCTTAAGGTCAGAATGAAGTGAAAGGAACAACATTGTCATGGCTACAACCTATCTTGGGAATCTATCTGAACCAAGGAAAACAAAGAAGTACTTGGGACTACGACCATTGGAGGAACAATACCTAAACTTATGATCTTTTCAATTGCTAACAGATAAGATTAATGACTTATTACAATCATTAGATTCCAATAAAATGAATGTTGAGGATACCTAAATTTTTTACTAAAGAAATGTAAGTCAGCAACATAATTTAGATAACTAAGAAAACGTTGAAGTTGGGTTTTCTCGATGATTTGATCAAGAAATTTGTTAACAAAGTCAATTGCACGATTAATGGGAGTGATGGTTCCTTGGTAAATATTATGTCCAAGAAAACGTACTTTAGTTTGAAAAAGATTGATTTTGGTTTTGGATAATGCAAGATCATTTTTTCTGATTACCTGAATAAAAATGTTAATGTGTTTAAAATGTTGATTAACAAATTGAGAAAATACAAGGACATCATCAATGTTGACAATGATGAAAGATGAGTAAGGATTAAAAATGTCATTCATAATATTTTGAAGGAGCATTTTTCAATCCAAAAGGCATAACTCTCTATTCATATTGCCCAAAAGGGACAGTGAAGGCTATTTTATAATAATCACTATCCTTGATTTGAATTTTCCAAAATCTAGATTTCATATCAAATTTAGAAAAGATTTTAGCAGAAAAAAGACGATTAAGAAGATTCTTCTTATTTGGAATTGGATAACAAATCCATTAAAGGGCTTGATTAAGGGATTTGTAGTTGATAACCAAGCGAGGAATACCACGCTCAATTTCGGCTTGTTTATTGACATAAAAAGCAGAACAAGACCAATGGCTCTTACTTTTCCTTATTAGTCTCTTTTGCAGAAGATCCTGAATTTCCTTTTGGTAATGAACAAGGAGTTCTTGACTCATCTGGATAGGACGAGCCTTAGTAGGGATTTGTCGTTCATTAAAAAAAATTCATAAGGAAGATCAACAATGTGTTGCTTTCTTTGCCAAAAAGCATTAGAAAGATCAGCACTAATAGAATTTTAGATTTGATTTACCAAATATTTGATTTTATTCTAAATAATTGGTTGATTAAGTAAATCATCAATTTTCTTATAAGAAATTTCTTCTTTAAGATAATTAATTTGATTTTACTTCTAAAAGATTGGATTCAAATCTCTTACTATATGAGTTTTGAGAAATTTGAAAGTAATTATTATAAGTAGTAGAAATACCTTTATCAAAAATTGTGATTGGAAAAATGGATTTAATAAACGGTGTTTCGAGAATAACTGCATTTTTAAGATTTTTGACTAAAAGAAAAGAAGTTTTAGTTTTTAAATCTTCTTTTTCAATAATAGCATTAGAAAGTTTGTAATTAACCAGAAGATTAGAACCATTAGCAGTACTAAGTCGTTCAGAAGTTTCTTCAAAATATTTAGTTGAGTCAGTTTCAAGGATGAAAGTTCCAAAAATAATTTTGATTTTGATATAAAACTTTTGAATTTTTAACTGATTAATTAATTCAAAAATCTTTGGAGGAATAACTGAATCATTTGAAGAATCATTATCAGAAGGTTGATTATTCTGAACAGGTTCTTCCTCATCAGTTTGATGGCCAGATTGTAAAACAGTTAAAATATTCTGATGAACATTTTGTTGTTCCATAATAAGGCGAATTTCAACTTTAAGTTGATTAACTTCATGCTGAAGATCTTGAATGGTTATAGGTTTGACAATACTCTTTTCAAATTTCTAAAGAGTTTCTTTTATATTAAAATTGTTATTAATTAACAAATTTTGATCTAGAAGATGAAGAAGATGATTCATCGAAAGATTATTTGAGTTTAATCAAAAGATTTTTCTCTTCTTGAGGATCAGTAATAGAATTAATAGCCCCGAGAAGAAGATCTTGCTCTTTTGTGAGAACATTGGTCTAAGAAGAGGAAGGACAATCTTCATCAGATGAAGATATATCATCTTCCTGAATTTGATTCAAATTATCAGATGATTAACCTTCAGAAGACTCCTTATCAGACTCATCATCAGTAGAAGACTCAACTAAGAGTTGGTTTATTTGTTCTTCTACAGAAGGTTCAAGGTTAAGGTTCCTAAGTTTATTCTTAAGCCTGCAGTATTGACTTTTATGGTCAGGTTTACCATAAGTCCAACAGGCTATAGGTTTCTTAGGGATGTTTACCTTATCAAAAGGCGGTTTGGTTTAGAATTCTCTCCTAAGCTTCCTAGGTGGAGTCCCAGACTTATGGCGATGATAGACAGATTTCTTGGGTTTCTATCTCTCAGGATTATGATTATGCTTTCTGGATTTCCTAGGCTTGGAATAAAAAAGACCAAACTGCTCACAGAAATTTCCCAAACCTCTGTGATTTTAAGTCTTTTCTTTGGCAAGCTGATATTGGATTTTATCATCTTGACAAATCCTTAAGACTACTTTCTGAATGTAAGCAATAAGTTGGTCATAACTCAATTGCTTGTAAGGGATCTCATTGTTGGGATGCTGACTACGGATCTTATCTCTAACCTTATCACCTAAGGATTTCGGAAGACCAGCAAGAAATTTTACTTTCCAAAAAGGTTTTTGGCTGTCTTCTCGGATAAAGACTCTTGTGAGGAAGGTATCCTTATACCATCTAAAGTCAGCTAAAGTCTTACATCTAAGATTGGAAGGAGTTCAGTTGATCTGTCTTTCCATAAGCTGGAATCAACTATGAAATGTTGAATTATGGTAAAGATTAACTGATTGACAGAATCAGGGATAGGTTTACCGTCTTGGGTTAGAACTGTGCCATCATTTTCCATTTTGACAATGCTCTGGATGGTGATCTTGTGTTCCTCAGACAAGTAATTATTCCACCATCCTTTTAGTTGTTCAGTGAAACTGGAAACTAAAATGTTTACAATAACTGCTTCAGATGTGGTTGGCATTAAAGGATTTGAAATGTTCCCTTTTTCCTAGGAGAAGATCAGAAGCGGTTGCCCTATTGTAATACAACTTAGAAGGTTGCTTCCAATTTGGCTGATTTCTAATAGGATTAATGTGGACAAACATATCAGAGTCAAAATTACCATTTTCTGACCTAGTTTGGTTAAGGACATTGATTTTCTTATCTTTATCTTTTTGGGCCTCTTGCTTAGATCTTGCTTTAGTGAGAGTTGGTCTAGAATGAGCTTCTTGCGAAGTCTGATGAGTTTCTTGAATGATTATTAAACCTTCAAGTTTTTCTTTAAACTCATCAGAAGGGTGACTAGGAGGCTGGTTGAAAGTTTTGAGTTTAGCAAACTCTTTCTTAAGCTTATCAGTCATCCTAAAAGGTTTAAAGATTGGGGTCTGAATGGTCTTAGAAGAAGATGTACTAGCTTCTAAACTAAGGCTAGGTCTTTCTCCTAATTTTTCTCCTTTGGTTTCAAGGTATTTGTTGGTATAAATGGATTGTTCCATAAGATTCTTAATATCTTTTGAAGACATGGGTTCAGACTCATTCTTAGACTTAATAGGTGAGGCATAAATCAGATTATGCTTTTCATTCCTAACATTGCAAAGGATAAACTTGGTTGACGAAGGAAACTCAGATCTAATTATCTGGTCATCCTTAAGATCATATTAGTAAGAACACTAATAGTGTTTGGTTCTAAGAAAGGGTAATCTATCTTATGGTATGCTGCATAAGATTTAAACCAATCAAAGAAAAAGATTTGGGCTTTAAATTGGTTAAGAAAAGAATAATATTCTTCCTTAATCTAGTATTTGCTATTATCCCTAACTGCTTAGGAACCATTTTCTTTGAGGAGTCATCTCCTCAAAGTCGAAGTCTAGCTTAAGGGCTTTATAATCTATGCAGATCTTATTAATCATAGATAACTTCATAATCTTGCATAGATGAAAAGGTTGGAGAAGGACTAGATCTAGACTCTTCTTCGTTATTTTCCTGTTGATAGATGGGTTGAGGAATCGACGATGAGGTTTCTACACCTTGAAGCTTAATTCTACTACTGCATCCACTAGGAGTGGCAGAGAATGATTTTCTAGAGAAAACAGATCTGAACATTTCAGATGCTTTAGTACCTTGTACCATTGCAACACTTGCGGAACTTGCTGCCTGACCTCCATGCATGGACTCATCCGCCTGGAAGACTTTCGATACAACGGATCTCCATGTCTATGGATCCATCGCGCCGCCATCTTTACTCGCCCGAGCCGGTCACCAAGTCGAACTATTGGCTTTGATACCAATTGTTGGGAAATCGAAGGGGTAAATATCGGGGAGATTTACACCAATAGGTCATGAGTAGCCATATAAGTGAACTAGACATCACACCTTAACCTAAAACCTTAAGGCTCAGGTTTATGGGTCTTCTCTTCACTTATATAGTACTCAACTTTTCTATTTTTATCCAATGTGGGACTTTACCTCACAATTGTACTCCAAGACATCTAAGGTTAAGACATCTAAAATGTTTGCATCCTCTAGACTGACAGTCCTATCGAGATAACAATTAAAATAGATTGGTCCAATACTAAGGTTGGTTTCTACTATGCCTAGAATAGAGTTTGTAAACTAATTATGTCGGGAGTCTCTTAAACATAAATGGATTAAGGTATTTAATCCTTTTATGCCTAAAGGTTTAGCAGCTACTTGCACGCATCCGATGTGCAAAAAGTGTATTTTTTTATGAAGTTTTAAAAAGCTGTTTGAAAGAATTTTGATTTCAACAAAATTGGATTTAAGACAAATGTTTGTTTCGACAGTTCGGATTATAAAATCAAATTTTCGAAAATATTTTCCGTCTGGTTTATAAAGTTCATTTTCTGGAATCTTGGGAATCTTCCAATCATCTAGATCTTGATTAATATCTTCAAAAGAAACTTCTTATTTGAAAATATTTCTATTTGATTTGATTAAAACATTTTCAGCTTGAGAAATATTGAAAGATGAAGATGAAGGTTGGGAGGATTTAAAAGAAAGGCGAGAGGAGAAAGTGCGAAAGAGAGACATAAAGAAAATATCATAAAAATAGTTCCTTGATATCATTGTCATCCTTTGATTCTATAAAAACATAAAGATATATCTGAGTTAAGTTTTACCAACTGAGCTATATTCTAGACTTTTTTTTTAATATCTTAACTAAAGCCAATGAATTTCAAACAAAAGTTGAGATCTTGCATTACAATAATTTGTAGGTTTTTACTGCCCTCAACTCATCAGGACTTACTACCCAGCAACACCCGATCGGAACTTTCTCAGCTTATCATGCTAATTAGTTAAGACACAAAAGATCATAAACCATTTACAAAAGAAGTAACAAAAAAGACAAAGATCATGTATGGATAATAATTCAGATAAGTAAAAGATAAACCAAATCTAATGGAAAGCAGGAATAGAATGTAGATCTCAATATGTTTGGACTAATTTGTTAGATATCAAATTTTATTTTATTTAAGGATAATATATAATTTAATATTTATTTTCTCATATTTTTTTATCATTACAAGCATAACATTACAGTAAATATTTAAAGAAAGGAAAACAAGCATAAGTTAGAACAAATATAATAATAAATATAATATTGATTAATAAATAAAATATTAGGTCTCATTTTTTTATATTTATTATTATGTTTGTTCTAATTTATGTTTACTTTTATATTTTTGTAATGTTTATTGTAATGTTATACTTACAATGATTAACAAAAAATAGAGAAATATAAATATTAAAATATATTTTATCATTATATGATACAAAATTTGGGATTTAACAAATTAGTCCAATAAAAATTTATTAATATTTTGGTTTAATCTTTAGTAGTAATATTACAATCATTTTCGTCTCTATGTGTCATGGGTACACTCTTTCATTAACAATAATAACAGTAAAAATTAACAAATCAATATATTTTTCATACTTTTTTCATTTCAGATTAAAATTTAAATTTTCTTAATTGAAAAACAAATTATCCACACTATGCACGATCATAGAAAACAATAACTATTTACCCTTCTATTTTTTTCTTTGTGCAATCTCTCATTCTCCGTTGGTGACTTGTTCTCTTTCTTTCTTTCAACCTTAACCCTTCCAAACCAAGACATCAAAAACCAACCCTCTCTTCTTTTCTCTCTGTGGGTTGAACTTGAAGAACCTCAGAAAATCCTTTCTCTCTTACATCGATCACTCGCTCTAGATCTGTTCAAATCTCCGAACATTTCGGCTCCAATTTTCATTTCCCCGAATAAAACCAAACCCTAACCCTTTCTTTCTGTATGATACCTGATTTCCCCCCTCAGGGCGTAGTTTTTGTGTCGATTTGTAAATTCTTTCGCTAGTGTAGGTTATATTTTTGTGTGAAGTTTTTAGGGTTTTGAATCGGTGAGATGAATCACAACAACAACAATAGAGCGAGGTACCCTCCCGGGATGGGGATTGGTCGCGGAGGTTTCAATCCGAACCTGGGCCAGAACCCGAACCTGAACCCGAACCAGAACCTGAGCCTGAACCAGAATCATCACGCGTTCCAGGCTCGGCCGCCGTACCACCACCAGCAACAACAGCCGCAGTATGTGCAGAGGCATTTGTTGCAGCCGCCACCGCCGCCGCAGCAGCAGCAGCAGCAGTGGCTGAGAAGGGATGCCAATGCCGTCGACGAGGTCGAGAAGAACGTGCAGTCCGAAGCCGTGGATTCGAGGTGCGTGTCTTGTGGTTTTCTTTATATATGGCTTCTGTTTGATGTGTGGTTTCTTTATATTAGGGTTAGGGTTAGCGTTGAGGTGGTATTATTGGTGTGTTTGGTTGATGCTGTGTGGCTGTTTGTGGTGTTTCTGTAATGTGCTTGCTTGACTGGTTGGCTTGATGGTGTTTGTTGTTTAGAGGTTTCTGATTGTGTAGGCAATGATGAAATGGTGAAAGCTGTGCTTGAAAATTTTAAAGGTGTGGTTACTTCGGGCATAATTGCATTGGCCAATGGCTGCGATTGTACTGCTGTTGACAGAGGCTTTCCACTCTTGCGACGTAGCTATTTTGTGAGGCTACTGCAGCATCCAATGGTGGGTGCAGTTAAATAACTGCTGTAGCGCCGCTATAGTACTCTTGCATTGTGGAATTCTTGGGGATCACAACTGTTTCAGCCATGGTTGTTGTCGTTGCAGCTTGCATCCTGCATCCTTATGTCATCTCCAGCAAGTCTCTGACCAATTTAACTTTTTGAGTTAATATTATGCCAATTTTTATTTTCATGCAACTTAAATTTTAATACATGTATAATAATTGATATATCATGAATTTCAAACGCTATGTGAATGTGACTTCTGCTATTTTCCTGCAACACTATCTGTTATATGATATATTAGGTTATTGGTTTTGCGTCATTTTGCATGATATGCCATTGATAACCCTGGTATTGCTGGAACCTGTCTTCTTTTGGCATCTCTAGATCAAAGAGATCCCATTGTCTGTCTAGCCTGATTGTGAGGTCCTATTGTGGTGTTGCCGGCCTTCTTTCTATGTGCTGCTGCTTGTGTTCTTTTCAGAACTGAAATGTGTGGCACTTTTACCTTGTTTTGCATGGCTTGTTGTCTGGTTGGATTGCCCTCTGAAATTTTTTATCTGAGTGAACTATTGATCGTAAAAAGAAATGACATCAATGATCTATTTTTATTTGGGAATTTACATCAATCTTGTTGCTCTTGCCTCTTGGCTGTTGACATAACTATCCTCTTTTCCTTTTATTAATTAATTATGCTTGTTAGATATTTGTAATTTGTATTTAATGCTTTTCATTACACTTTCAGCAATATAACTAATAAATGTATCTTAAATTGTGATTATTGATGGTTATCGGATTTTGCATGACCTGATCAGACTGGTTTTATGCAAGATCCTGTTGCTCCATTATACAATATAGAGATTCCTGCAATTCATATACAGTACAGATGATCCTAGGTACAATTAAGTACCAAAAACAATTCTAAATGCGTTCTGAATTGCTGTGTCTCAGAATTGAATCGAATCACATGAATTGTATAGCAATTTATACAATTATGATAACAATGATTGAAACATGTTTTATTGTTTATCTGTTTATAAACTATTAGGATTATTAATTATGAGTTATTTTGGTGCAATTATGAGTTTACAATAAGTTGGAATTATACAAATCACAATGTATGGTTTTGTTCTTTTACTGCTAGATGAAGCTATTTTCTTGTTAGTGGTTCTGTTATTTCAAAAGGAAAGAGAATCCTCATTTGTTTTTTGGTTTTCCTTTATTAGTTCCCAAGATTGGAAAGCAAGACTGAAGATTCCACCAGCTGATACTCGCTATAGGACAGAGGTATGGTCATGGAATAACATAATGTTATGCCTCAAGTTATTTATTATGTGCATTTTTTGTTAGTCATATATTTTCTTTGAGATCCTTAGAGCATTACACCTTATTTATGATATTTCTTATTCCTTTTAGTTTTGCATGTCTTTTAAATATGGAGTCATTTTTTCATACATTATAAATGATATGGTGAAGATCATTCTTGTCATAGAATTTAAATGGAGTTTCATTGATTGATTTATGTCCTTTTTTAGTGCCTTGTACTGAATTACTGTCTGTTATTTAGTTTACAATCATACTTGTTGAATTTACAAACTAGTTCAACTATTTATACTTTGTCTAGAGATTTAGTAGATGTGCTGAATTTTGTTCCTTGTAACTAGTGCAATCAATGGCTTTTACCCTAAGTTTTATTTTTCTGAGTGGTGTTATTAGATTTTATATATAAATAATTACTGAATTTTCTAATATCTACTTGAAAGGCATGAAATGATACCATCCATTTATTAGTCGTATAGCTACTATGATTATGGGTTTGCCATTATTAACTTTTATTTTATAATATATACTTGTTTGTCTTTATCTGGTGCCTTTTTGTTCCTCAGGATGTAACGGCAACTAAAGGAAATGAGTTTGAGGATTACTTTTTGAAGCGTGAGCTGCTCATGGGAATATATGAGAAGGGTTTTGAAAAGCCTTCTCCCATCCAAGAAGAAAGCATTCCAATTGCTCTTACTGGTAGTGACATTCTTGCTAGGGCTAAGAACGGAACTGGCAAAACAGCTGCATTTTGCATTCCTGCATTGGAAAAAATTGACCAGGACAATAATGTTATTCAAGGTTTGATGTCCTCCTCTAGTCCTCTTGCCTTAAGCTTTTCACATGATTCTCATAATCTAGTTGAAAGGATAGTATTTAAAGATGTCTCAGTTCCATAAGCATATCTGGTAGCCTGTTACTGATTGTAAGCATAGTTCTATTAAAAAAAGAAAATTGGGATTTGTGACTGGTAAGGTTCAGCTGGAGTTGCAGTAACAAGCTGGGCTTTCAAGTTTGAAAGGCTCATCAAGTTGATTTATGTATGTTCTTAGGTTTTTGTCATGAAAGATACTGAAACTGTTACAATTTACAAGTTGTTTGTATTTAGTTTCACTCTTCACTCAGCGCAACAAACCTGAGATGTGACCCTACACAAAATTGAAGTAATATATATGAAACAATGTTAAATTCAGAGTTTATCTGTCTTCTCTTTATTCTCTACTGGACATCTGGTTTTAATAAAAGCTCTATGGTTTAGTTATAAGATTTTGATATTCTCTTTAAATTAATGGATATCTTGTTGATTCTCCTGAAAAGTTATTTTAGATGAAGATGAAGTTTTGGATACTTGGATTTTATTGCAATAGTTGAAAATAGTTGTGATATATTTTTGGTGGCATTGTTGATTCATAATTCATTTCTGCATCATCTTCAGTTATTTCATGGTTGTGGACTTTTTGAATATGCATGATGATTGGCTTTACCCATGTTTTGAATTGAATGTTTTCAATGTATTTTTCTGTAATGCAGTTGTTATACTGGTCCCAACCCGAGAATTGGCGTTGCAGACTTCTCAAGTGTGCAAAGAGCTTGGAAAGCACTTGAAAATTCAAGTTATGGTTACAACAGGTGGTACCAGCCTGAAAGATGATATAATGCGCTTATATCAACCAGTTCATTTACTAGTTGGAACTCCAGGAAGAATATTAGATCTTGCCAAGAAAGGTGTTTGTATTCTGCAAGACTGTGCTATGCTTGTTATGGATGAGGTAAACACATTTCACCTTGAATTCACTTATTTATATAATTTGGTTGAGAATCTTTAACAGTTTGTAAAACATTTTCATATTTAAAGAGGTTTAGGAAGTCAAAGGTAAGAAACATGATTGGATCATATTCGACGAATATGATCTGATGGGCATTATGTTCTTTAATTTTTTTGTTCAATGTGCCAGGATTAGGAATTTGTATTTCTAAGTATTGTCATTGGTAGTGGAAGCTAATGCATCTGTTCATTGATTTCTCATTCATGTTTTGAATAGAGCTGAATATGTTTTCTTTTTCATTATTTATGTATGTTCATTCTATGGCACTTTTAAGATTTATGTCTTTAATAGTAACAGTTACTTATCAATCTGAGGCTTTTTATTGCTTTTTGGGTTTGTCAGGCCGATAAGCTTCTGTCCCCGGAGTTTCAGCCTTCTATAGCGCAGCTGATTCATTTTCTTCCTACAACCCGTCAAATCCTGATGTTTTCAGCAACATTTCCTGTTACTGTAAAGGATTTCAAAGATAGGTATCTTCAAAAACCTTATGTCATCAACCTTATGGATGAGCTAACTCTGAAGGGTATTACACAATTTTATGCATTCGTGGAAGAGAGACAGAAAGTCCACTGCCTAAATACTCTTTTTTCTAAGGTTTTTGCTTTTTCTTTGTTTTCTTAATTTTCTTATATGCTGCCTTTGAATATGATGATGCTGATGATGGGTTCTGTTTCAGCTTCAAATAAACCAGTCTATCATCTTCTGCAATTCAGTAAATCGGGTTGAACTCCTTGCCAAGAAAATCACGGAACTTGGGTATTCATGTTTCTACATTCATGCAAAGATGTTGCAAGACCATCGTAACAGAGTGTTTCATGACTTCCGCAATGGTGCATGTCGAAATCTTGTTTGTACTGGTACGCTGCTGACACTTTAGCATCATATGAATTGGCACAATGAAGTTTTTTTTTTCTTCCTGGTTCTTGTGATTGATACCTATTGTACCAGTTATGGTTGTGTGCAATAATTATTAGGTTTTGGTCCATTTTGTTTGTTGTGATCTTATCTTCATTTTTATTTTAAAAAACAAATTTAGTAATCAATAATTGTATAATGTATATTTATTTGGTGGTCTTTTTATGGCATGATATATCCATTTGTCTGTATATTTAAACTCTTGGTTAGATTTTCTACTTGTACAAATAAATATTGTTGTAATTATTTCAGTTTTTCATATATTTTTTTGAGACATTTGCAGATCTTTTTACTAGAGGAATTGACATTCAAGCAGTTAACGTTGTTATTAATTTTGATTTTCCCAAGAATGCGGAGACTTATTTGCACAGGGTATGTTTGATTTGTGCTCACTCCCTACCTACCTAATTCATTTTCTATGATCTAGTTATGTATATATGTTCTAAAGGATGCACTGCTGATGACAGGTTGGTCGTTCAGGGAGGTTTGGGCACCTTGGTTTAGCTGTGAACTTGATTACCTATGAGGATCGCTTTAATCTGTACGTAATTTACATTTGAATTGATTTTTTTGGAAGATATTTGCTGTATGTTTTCTGAAGCATTCTATCCTTTTTTCAGATATAGGATTGAACAAGAACTTGGAACTGAAATAAAGCAGATTCCCCCACAAATTGATCAGGCAATTTATTGCCGATGATTGGCTGTAAATACCAGGGTGGTGTTTACAATTGTGGTTAATAGCAGTTGTGAGTTACAGGATTTATGTTTTCCGTATTTATGATGGGCATTTTCCAAATTCAGACTAGAGTTTTGATCTTTAAAAGTGGAGATAAATGTGAATAATTTGTAGTGTAACTTAAAGTTGATTTCCATATCTTTCTCGCGAAGGACTTGGATATTGTAATTAATTTCTTTGAAGGATGAAATAAATGCATTGCGATCTGCCTAAAATATGTAAATTAGTTGTCTTTTCATGGAAATGCAATTTTGATGTATCTTTATTTTTAAAATATATTTTGAAGTTTTGCCTGGATACTATACATGTATTACATATGTTCAGGATTGCATATGCTAAATTCCTATAGTAGTTCTATGCCGTGGTAATTGTTTTAGCTCATGGTTTATCAACTATTATATGTATGGCTGCAGTTGCTGTTGCTGATGTGTGCATTTCTTTCAGGTTAGTGTGACCGTGGCTCAATTAGGTGTATGAAAGGATTTGCAAAGCTGGTGACAAATTGTGTATTATTGGACCCTGGCATGAGAGGATGCATTGTCGAAAACTGGGTATTATTGGACCCATTGTTGAGTGCTTTCGGATTAATTCTGGTTGAGAGCCCTGAAACTTTATTGGGACCTTTAAAAAAGTTTAATATTGGCTTTTAACTGCCAGATAGTTGGTGGGTCCAGTTTGGGTTTCTGTTGATTACCTTTGCAGATTTATTTTGTCAGTACATGTTTTTAGTATTGTAGTTTTATAATTGAATGGGTTAGGGATAATATACCTTTTTATGAACATATTCCTTGCCTATGCTATTATCCTAAGGCAAATGCTAACCAGTGTCCTTTGGGGACTGGTTAAGGAATTCAAAATAGAAACTTTTCATTAAAGTGTCATTAAATATATATCTACTATGATTTCCATTGCATTTTCAATGTGAATTTTAATATAAACTTTCTATTTTGGGATCCTTAATTAGTGCCCCTCAGGATAAGGGACACTGATTAGCAATACCCTTATGCTATTGGTTTGCCATTATGGGTTATCTTATAGATTGTAGATTCTTAGTTGTAGAAACTTCAACATTTGCTGCTCATATTATGCCAAATGGTTCATGGCGGTGCTGGTTTATCAACAATTGCTTGTCGCCAGGATTCTCATGGCCATTGCTATTGAAGCCTTGAAGGCCTTACCAAGCTTGTGGAGCCTTTCTTTCGATATGTTGTTTTTGCAATTGTTGATTTCATGAAGCTATGCAGACTTGGTACTGAAAATGGTATCTGCTTGGTAGCTTCCGATGCTCATGGATTTTTATACCTATACCACTGGTAGAATACACATTTCCAAGACACAAGAATGGATTTATATTCAAATGTAAAATTAAGGTCATTTTGATTTTCATCACTTTTTTAAAAAAAAGTTTTCGATAACAATTCTAAAACATTTCAGAAATTAATTTCCAATTCAAAATCTATTAAATTAAAAAAATTATTTCAAAACAAGTGGTTTTAAAATTGAAGAAAACAAACAAAATGTGCTTTCTCTCTCGTTAGTGTCTTCAACTGTTTATGAATCACTTTTAGATAACAAATTTGTTTCAAGACAAACTTTCAAATGTATTTATGGGTCAAACATTCTGAAAATAGAAGTGTTTTGGTAAATCACACGTTACTCTTGACACTTTACATTGTTATTCTACTTTTCATACTAATATTATACTAATGGAATTCAGTTTTAAAGAAAATTGGGATCCAACTAGTGTGTTGAGTATTGACGGTAAATGTTTACGTTTTGTAAAACCTACAAAGCTAATTTGTTTTTTCCAAGGAAGGTTAGGTTTACATATGAAAAGTAAAACAAATTCTTGGCCTCTCTTTCGTGCCTTCTGAAGGCGAGGAGTATTCATGTTCACTTGGAAGAATTTGTAAACTGTATGTGCATTGCCTGTGGATTGCAACTGACTATAGAGACTTGCAGAAAGCCTACTCCAAAGTTGACGTCTAATAGCAATAAAGAACATTGGGTCATTGCTGCGTTACACTTTGATGGAAGCTTTCTCGGTAACCCTAGGTCTAGATTACTGTTGACAGATTGCACTGCGAAGTGTTGAGAGGATTTTCGGGTATTTTTACATGCATAACATTGGATGAAGGGTATGAGAAGTTGTTATTTTGAGTTCATTGCAGCTTTAACTTGCATTTCTGAATTATGACCAGTTTTTTTAATTTTTTTAAAAAATATATTAGGAAGGGTATGTTCTCATCTTTGATAAGACACCTATTGGAATGAATCATTTCATCCTTGTTGACTTATTGGGTCTTCTTCAATGCAGACTAGTTTGTTTCGTGTTGCTTTTTATTTTTGAAGGATTGTTTCGTGTTCCTGGGTTCGTTTGTTTTTTTTCACACGAGGGTAGAATGCAAGTTTCCTTAAATATTTTAGATAGTTACTCAAATCAAGATCCCGTAACTATCACCTAAAATTGCACAGGAATTAAAAAGATATTATTAACCATTGGACTGAGCCTGTGATGTTATAATTTCTTGATTAAGTTACTAGAGCTTCAAATACATATGATTTTTCTGGTGAATGAAAATTCATATGAATTGAAGTGAATGAAAAGTATCTTGTCTAGTCTTGGCACGCCTTTACTGTGAGAGTTAAGTTGCGTTTCATATAACTAAAAAACAAAAACATTAAGTTTGGTGAATACAAACACATCAACGTGTATTGTGCTTGTTGGATTAAAGTTGGGAGATTTCAAAAGTATTTTTACTTTTAAAGCAACAATTTTGTTACCTTCTTTATTTTTGCATTAATATTCGTTAATACTAAGCACATTAAAATGGATTGTTACTTTGTGTGAAATGAAGTCTTACTAGACAATGTCTGACTTTGTTATGTTCCAACTCATTCTTAATATGGAGTCCCTCTTCCAAAAGGACTTGGGGATATCATGCCTCAATTCCTTACTCAACAAGTTGGCCATTTAAAATAATTTTGTAGTGCTTGTTTGAATTAATATGATTCACGCTTGATCAAATTTTCATATCAAGATACTCCAAAAGCAACTAAAAGTTGTTTTTATGATTCACGTTTTGAATTGTGTAAATGAGAATATAAAAACATTAGTATTAACTTGAGCGGGAGAGGGGTATAAGTTATTAAGAGACAAATTTACTAATTATAACCAAATTTGCTCATGATGTGTACATATGTAAGTAAATTTGATATAATTTGAGAAAAAATATTATAGAGAAGCCTTTACTAGTTTACCAACTATATTAAAAAAAATTACTATCATAATGTTTCTTTTTATTAGTTTCAGAAATATTGAGATGACTTTTAGCCGTAATAGAAGTTTGTTTATATTCAAACTGTATCGTATCGATGAAAAAAGAAAAAAGTTTTTTTTTATTATCAAAGATTCTTATTTGCAAGTATTAATTTTTTATTTCTTAGTTGGTTTATTCAATATTGACAAATGATGTTAACGGATTTAACTCAATTAGTTAGCATGAAATTTTTATAAACTGTCATGTACTCTTAAAACTATCTTGGATGAATAAAAAAATTATTGACAAATGATGACTTTAGAAACTATGACTCAATCTTCAAAATTTTCGCACAAATTACTGGATAATAGGTTAGTTTCAGTTTTTTTTCTATATATATTTATCTAGAATTTAGTTTGACCAGCCTTTGTTTGGTCAGAGAAGAAAAAAAATTAAAAAATTATATAAATCCTACATCTTTTATCTTCTACTTTAATTTAAATATTACTTTAATTCAAATATTTTTTCTTTATTTTTTTTTCTTTCATGCTCTTGGACTGAACCAACCCTAATGGTGGACTTTCGAGTAATGATATATCTAACCTCCCTGTTGCTTTTCATTATCTAAAAAAGTAAAAAATATACATAAAAAAATCATCGGCTAACATTGCATTTATTACCTGAAGCTGAGCGCTGCAGGATAAGGATCGTCAGGTCGAAAGTTTATCAGAAAACTTTTTTTTTTTGCTTTAAATCAGAAAACTTAATCAATCGGATTCATTTAATCTTTAGTGTGTGGTAAATTATTCTTAAACTCAAGATAGTGTCATAAATTTAATTTGATCATAAAAAAGGTAGTGTCATAAACTCGTGATTTTGCAAAAGCAATTAGTGCCTGTATTGACAAATGTGAAAAAAAAAATCAACTCGGCAAATATATAAGAAAAATAGTTGATGTTTTATTTTTGGTGAATCGAAAAATATTAGATGTAAGAATCCACGAATACTATTTTGAATTGATTCCATATGAGGGGATACAACTATAAAAATATCTAGAATATAGAAGTGGGAACAGAATTAGCTAAATGGAAGGAATCACTGAGACGTACATATATGCGAAAAGAAAATGCACAATAATGTCATTGTTAATACACCATGCCACCGTCCCACGGCATGCACATTAAATTCTAATTTATTTTTAAAATACAATATGTTAATCAAACAACTAACTAGGAAAAAGAGTTAATTTTCTACAATGTAACAAACTAAGACTTATTTAGTGAGATGTTCATATTCAATGTTTTACGGCATGCACATTAAATTCTAATTTATTTTTAAAGACAGTGATTTAATTTTTTTATTATTATAGAAATCCACTTTAAAAATGCATCAATAATCATATTAATATATATCAATGGTGCTTTTTAATAAATAAAAAATCATTTTTTCAGCAAAGTAATTAATTATCATGTGCCGTATTTTAAATAACTAAGATTTTAGATTAAACATTTACTATATTTTGTCTTGAAAGATTATTTATGACTTTGAAATAGGTAAATATAAGTATTCAACTTGTTTTTTTTTAGTTTTTAAGTGACTATTTAGTTATCACTTAAAATAAATTTCAGAATTACATTCAAATATATGAATTAGTTAACTTAAAATTATTTTAATTTAATTAGTCATCTCAAAATTATATTCTAAATATCTATATATTATAGGAACAAGTTATATTAAACTGATTTTATCTCTTATATTATCGATCGAGTCATGCTCACTTTAAATTTGGGTAAAAACTAATAATTAATCCTATCAAAATTTAAAACCATATGAATTGTATAAACCCATTTTACAGTTAATAATAATTTGGTTCCTAAAATTTATAATTTAATTTTAAATTAATCCTAAAAAATATACTTTAATGGAAAATTTGTCTCATAAAATTATATAATTGTGATATTTTTACATAAACTAAATAAAAAATTTCATTTTATCATTCATTGACACGTTTTGGGATTAAAATAGTTATTTTTTATTTTTTTGGAAAAAATCTTTTTTATTTTCTTTTTCTTTCTTTCTACATAAAAAACATGAAATATAGAAAAATAAATGCTCATTTGATGCTGAATCCGTACACTGCATGTAATTTATTGCACCTTCATTGATGCTTCTTGTCCGCTCAGTCAATCCTTTGAAATCTCTGAGCATGTCACTATATGTATTGATGTAGTACATGTTCATTAGTCAATCTTATAGTACTAACTTTTCTTCTTCTTCTTGATTCTGTATTTAATGCAGTCACTATCGTATTCACTGCATCCGCTTTTATCTGTCATGCTATTTATGTAAAAAACAAAAACCTTAGATAAATAACCACACACCCTTTATCTCCTTTTATGATGCAGCTTTTATTGTTTCTTATTTTAAATTTTAAATATGATAATTTAAGGATTAATAGAAAGATGTTATATAAAAAATTAAAAAAAAAACGAAAGTGGTGACTTGGTGTGCCACGTTTCGGTTTTGATTTTTGGCTTGGGAGGGAAGGCTTCATTTTGGGACAAAAGAACTCAAGTGGTATATTTTTAATAAAAAATTACGAATTTGATATAATTTTGAAACATATTACCAATTTGGTGTTTGAGTCACGCCCAAATGTAGGCGAAACCAGTCACGCCCAAAATTGGGCGTGTTCCACCAGATGACGACACGTGGCATGCATAGATGGAGCGAAAACTTCGGACGGTCATAACTTTTGACTGAGATGTCCGATTGAGACGAAATCGGTGGCCACGCATTTGTAATTGAGAGGAGAAGCCCTAGGCAAGTCCCAACGGGACTTGTCCAAAAAATTTTCCCAAAAAAAGCCTCTAAATGCCTCAAAATTACGATTTAATATTTGAACCTCCAAAAAATTTCTTATTTTCTAATTTTTTATTCATTCAATTAGTGAATTGCATGCTATTTTTTATTTTTTTAGTTGGTTCTCTTAATTTCGAGCGTTTTGACATAAAATAAGCCTCCATCGGATATTTCTATCAAAATTTATGACTGTTCAAAGTTATATGCATCATCTAATTTAAATCCTAACAATTGCTAAATGCACCACAGTTTTTCATAAATTCATTCATAAATTTCAAATGACTAATTACACCCCATTTTTTATTAAGTATAGTTCTATCTTTTCTTTTAAATCTTAAAATTTAAATGATAATAGATTTAAAATACACACATTGTATTATTCATACCATGTAGTGCTTTTTTTCATTTGAGTTTCTCATTGATTCTATGGTCTTCACAGTTTTTATATGATGCTTTTTGGGAGTCTGTCACTCAAAAACAGTGTTTTTAATGTTTCCTTTATAATTGTATTATTCATACCATGTAGTGCTTATTGTTTAACTTTTGATAATTGTATAGTTGGACTGAATACTTTTCTTCATTGATTTTACCATGCTTGCAAAATGTAAGGAACGAGCTCCCTTATGAAGTTGATGGATTGCATGCATCTCTGTATAATATCTATTGGATTTTCTTCATTCGTTATTATAACTGATCTTTATGACTTATTCCTGCGATTTCATTATCTGATTGTAGTGTATGTATTAAAAGTGTTGGATTTAATACATATTTTGATTCTAGATATTGGGTTTCACTCATTTACAACTCAAACCTGTGGTCCTATATAAGCTCCATATCATGTTTCTTTGTTTTGATTAGTTTTGGATATTTTCTCCCCTTATTGGTATTATCTGCTATGGTAAATTCTTGTTAGTAGCTGAGTTTAAAGAGCATTGGGTAAATTTTTCATGGTTTAATAAGTTGAATAGATGCAGTCCCAGCTTCTACACCAATATTGTGGTAAGATCCTTTTTTATCATGTTCTCAACATAGTCTGCATTGCTAATTGCAGTCGGCAGAGAAAGATCTGAATAAAGGAAAAGCTTCCAAGAGTCATCCAACGAAACAACATATTGCATATCATGCACAGACGACTTCTCAAAATCCACCATGTATAATTAGTCATTTAATAAAAGATAGAACTATACTTAATAAAAAATGGAGTGTAATTAGTCATTTGAAATTTTATGAATGAACTTATGAAAAACTGGGGTGCATTTAGCAATTGTTAAAAGATTTAAATTAGATGATGCATATAACTTTGAACAGTCATAAATTTTGATAGAAATATCCGATGGAGGCGTATTTTATGTCAAAATGCTCGAAATTAAGAGAACCAACTAAAAAAATTAAAAAATAGCATGCAATTCACTAATTGAATGAATAAAAAAATTAGAAAACAAGAAATTTTTTGGAGGTTCGAAGATTAAATCGCAATTTTGAGGCACTTAGAGGCCTTTTTTGGGAAAATTTTTTGGACAAGTCTCTTTGGGACTTGCCAAGGGCTTCTCCTCTCAATTACGAACGCGTGGCCACCGCTTTCGCCTCAATCGGACATCCCAGTCAAAAGTTATGGCCGTCCAAAGTTTTCGCTCCATCTGTGCATGCCACGTGTCGCCATCTGGTGGAATACGCCCAATTTTGGGCGTGACTGGTTCCGCCTACATTTGGGCGTGACTCGAACACCAGATTGGTAATATGTTTCAAAACTATACCAAATTCGTAATTTTTTATTAAAAATATACCATTTGGGTTCTTTTGCCTTCATTTTGGTGGTATTGGGTTGTTCATTGTTGGTTTGCTTGTACAAAGAAAGAGCAATTGCAAGAAGAAAAATAGCATACATTTGATTGACTCCACTAAAAAACTAGAGAGTTAGTAAGGTATGTTTGATTTAGAGGATTTTTTTTAATTAAAATAAATATAAAAGATGTGAATTCACAAAATAAAATAATAATTTTTTAGTATATTATTTATTTATTTCCTACCAAACACAGCCTAGACCATGAGAGAAATTGAGAAAGGATAAGGTTAAAGAAAAAAAATGAAATAGCAAGCTATACGGCATAAAATGGTAACTTGTGGTAATAATAGAAGGGATTTTATATTTAGGGCATGTTTGAATATAAGTTTAAAGTATTTTTGAGAGTTTTTTTTTAAAAAATATAGAATTTTTTTGAATAGAGAAGCTCTTAAAAGTATTTTTAATTTTATATCTAAACAGACTCCTCCTAGTATATAGATATAGATGCATACTAGTATATGACAATCTTTTACAATTGAAAAAAAATTAGTCACTACTTTTTATATCGATAATCATGACACTATTATTTTGTCAATAATAAATTACTATTGTTGACCTTTTATGATTATTGTAAACTTTACAATAAATTATTTACTATTTTTTTTTTGTTTTTTTACCAAAAAAAATGTTTAATTAGATAGAAAGTGAAATCAAACTTCTTTTTAGTAAACTTTATTTGTAAATGCCATTGGAGAATTTTTTTTTAGGGCATCTCCAACAATAATTTTGTTAGAATTTCTTAGAGCATCTCCAATGCAAGGAACCCAATTGGGTTCCTTAAGTAATTTTTTGTGGCCCTCGTAACACTTTTTGTGATCCCCACAGTGTCATGTCACTCTTAAGGAACTCACCCAATATTTTGCTCAAATGCAAGAAATCATAAGGAACTTAAAAAAATTCACATATTTATATTTTTTTAATAAAACTTAACATTTTTTCAATTTTCATAAATATAAATTAAAATAAATAAAACAAAATGCGTAATGGGACAAAAAGCCTTCTTTATCCAATATTTCACCCCCGATCAATGAAGTCGAATCTATAATCGATGTAAACAATATTCAATTAGATGAGGACGACCAAAATGGTAGTGGCAAAAAAACACGTACAACATTCTCAGTGGCAGAATATGTGATTCTTGTCCGGTCATGGCTTAATGTGTCAAATGATTCAATAATCGGTGTCGACCAAATATCGAAGCAATATTGGGCAAGGATTAAAAATGCGTACAACAATGATGATGTGCGTGAAAGCGAGTTATTTTGTGAAAGAAGCTCAACACAATTGAAATCTCGATGGAATAGGATCCACCCAGCAATTCAAAAGTTTAATGGGTGCTACAAACAAGCAGATAAGCATAAGAGAAGTGGAAGTTCAGAGAAAGATTGTATTACTAATGCTCATTTGATTTACTCGCAGGATACAGGTAAAAAATTTGAAGTTGAACATGCTTGGTTGTTGTTGAAAGATAAACCAAAATTCGATGCAGAATTTATGTCAAATTCTTCAAAAAGAACAAAGATTTCTGCAGGTGGAAATTACTCGTCGTCTTCTAATACCGAGACACTCATTGAAGCCAAAGAATATGATGAGTCATCGCCAATGTCTCGCCTAATGGGACAAAAAGCAGCAAAAAGAAAGAGCAAAGGAAAACAAGCTTCTAACAATATTGATTTATCTGTCATAGAAAGTGTAATGAATGAGAAGAATGCAAACACATTAAAACTCATTCAATTAAAGGAGGCACAAGAAAGACGTATAGAGTATGAAATCCTCATGAAGGATACATCCAACATGTCAGATAAACCACGTGAAGACCACGAAAAGTATTGTGACCATATTAGGAAAAAACTATTTAATTAAAGTTTAGTCCCTATGTTCAAATTAGTTGTTATTCAGTTACTTTGTATGCAGTTATTAACAATGTAGGTCCTTGTTGTATGTTATATTCAAAATTTTATTTTATGAAACAAGCCGTTGGAAAACTAGTCGTTATAAAACTAGCCGTTGGAAATGAAACTATATAAATGTCTAATGTTTCATCATTTTCACATGTTCTCATACAAATTACGCAATATACCTCTCTCATTTCAAACACTTCGGATATCATATAATGGATCCAAACATCAATTTAGATGAAGTTTTGGATCAAATGATAAATGAGGAATTGGAAGACAACACCGATGAAGACCTTATTAGGTTGATACTTCAGAGCCAACAACAACGATATGACAACACCGTTGGGCGTATGCAAAGAAGAGTGGTACATCGAAATCATGAAGAAGGTCATGATCGATTGTTTAATGACTACTTCTCAGTAAATCCTATGTACACAGAGATTCAGTTCCAACAAAGATTTAGTGTGCGAAGGCATGTGTTTCTTTGAATTGTAGATTAGCTCAGCAATCATGATGAGTACTTTCAAGCGAGGTTTGATGCATTTGGTCGAAAAGGACTATCTCCAGTACAAAAGTGCACAGCTGCACTTCGTATTTTGGCTTATGGCTCACCTGCTGACAACGTGGACGAATATGTTCGAATTGGTGAAACAACTACGGTGGAATGCTTGGAGCGATTTGTATCAGGCATCTGCATCATATTTGGGAATGAGTACTTGAGGAGACCAAGTAACGAAGACACCGAATGACTACTACAATTGGGAGCGGCACACGAATTTTCAGGTACGATAGGTTCTATTGATTGTATGCACTGGGAATGGAAAAATTGTCATGTTGCATGGAAAGGTCAATTTTGTCGAGGTGATCATCGCAACCCAACAATCATTCTTGAAGCGGTTGCATCACAAGACTTGCGGATTTGGCATGCATTTTTTGTCACCGCGGGTTCAAATAATGACATTACTGTGTTAAATGGATCTAATGTGTTTGATGAAGTTTTGTTAGCACATGCTCTGGCAGTGCAATACACAGTGAATAGAACCTAATATAATTTGGGATACTATTTAGCCGATGGTATTTATCTAAACTTTGCTACATTTGTGAAGACCATCTCAATGCCACAAGGAGAAAAGCGAAAATTATTTGCTCAACGACAAGAATCGGCAAGAAAAGATGTAGAACGGACGTTCGGAGTGCTCCAATCTCGATTTGCAATTATATGTGGTCCGTCACGTTTTTGGGATATTGCTAAAATGAAGAATATCATCTATGCATACATCATATTGCATAACATGATTGTCGAGGACGTATGTGACACATATCAAAGTAATATTGATTACGATAATGTAGGTAACAACACGCCAACATTCGAAGTATCTTTAGGTGGTCACCCTAGTATCAGATCAATATACCTTAAAAGGAGAGCAGAGGTTCACGACAAACAAAAACACCGACAACTCCAACCAAATTTAGTTGAGCATATTTGAGAATGTTTCGGAAATGAAAATAACAATAACTAAATTTATGTAAATTTTTTTTCGAGGTCTAGTTTTTTTATTTATTTCGATGTTATTGTGTTTAATTATTTATTATTATGTAAAATTTTATTTTATATTGTCATGCATTTTGTTTTATTTATTTTAATTTATATTTATGAAAATTAAAAAAATGTTAAGTTTTATTAAAAAAAATATAAGTATGTGAATTTTTTTAAGTTCTTTCTGATTTCTTGCATTGAAGTAAAATATTGGATGAATTCCTTAGGAGTGACATGACACTGAGAACTACAAAAAATAATGCAAGAACCAAGATCCGCGCTTGAAATCGGTTCTGCTACATTAATGTGCTCCAATGCAAGATGAAATTTCAAAATATAAACACAATAAGCATGCTGTTAAACACAAGTAACAATGTCCTCATTTTTACCTCCGTTTGTGGTATTAAAAACTAATTTATTTACATCAACCAACATCATCCCGTGCAAAAAAAGAGGGAAACCGTATTGTACATGTGACATCTCTTTCAGAAAGATTCCATTGGAGAAAAACATAATTTCTGATTCTTATATATTTACGTGATTATAGGACCACCAAAAATTCAATTAGGAATGCAACTCCTATCGCTGGAGATGTTCTTAATTTTTTTAACTAGTGTCTTAAGCATCTGTCTTTTAAAAATTATAATTTTTGGAATGCATTTTATATATTTAAAAGATTTTTGGAAATATATATTATTATAAATATAGTTAAAACTTTTCTCACTTATTTAGAAATTTTGGATTCCCACTTCTTCTCAATAACAAGGTTTTCTAAAGAAACAATTAATTAGTTATTTTTTATAATATATTTTGATTTAAACTTATTTTGTATTCCTGATAAATATATAGTTTTTACGTTGATTCTCTAATAAATTTTTCTCTTATAATAAGTTTCTAATAAAATAACAATTTTATATTTTGATCCTTGTCACTTTGTGTTTATTCGTTTATAAATTAACTAATTTTATTTTAGTTTCTTTAGTTGACTCTCTCACTTAAACAATTATTTAACACAAGTACAGTTCCTTAAAATTAATTAATCAAAACTTAGATTAGCTATAAATTATTTTTGTCAGCCTGTGTGTAGCCAGGGAAAGAGAGACAACGAAGTTCTCACAGTTTTATCGGTGAGATATACTAGGACTAGGAGTATGTAATAAAGAAAACAAAAGAGAGAAATACACACAATGTACGTGCAACAGTGCTCAACAACGATAATTCAACTTCTGAATTCACTGAACATACACATTTATTGCATAAAGACAGCTTGAAACTCGCCTATACTATAGTCCTTGCAAGCCCCCCTATCATTAAATACTGCCTCCTCGAATAGCCATAATGATCATAATACACATTTTTTCCTATCAACTTTAAATCCTTCCCAATTTATGTCATACCCACTTCCAGGCTTCAAGTGCTAGCTAGCTTGCAACGGACAAGGAAACTCACTCTTGAAGGTTTGTGTGTGAAATTAAAAATTTAAAATAAATAATAATTGTTTTTGTTGCTCTTTCTTTTTTATATTTTATTTATACATGAATATTGTTATGATTTTAACTTTGTGAATGTTCTTTGTTGGTAAGGATGGGAAGGAAACCATGTTGTGACAAGATGGGGTTGAAGAAAGGTCCTTGGACTGCTGAAGAGGATGAGATTCTTGTAAATTATATCAACAAGAATGGTGGTCATGGAAGTTGGCGTTCTCTCCCCAATTTAGCAGGTTTCCTCATGCCCTTTTGTTGTGATTTTTCTCTTGTTTTGTTGGTCATGTTTTGAAACTCTACTTCAACAATCACTTTTCTCTCTTGGAAACAAAAAGTTTCCCTCTTTTTGTTACCCTCAGAAAGCAATAAAAAATGCTGCTTTTAAATACCTTTCCATTGATATGAAGCATATGTTTCTCAAATTTGACTTATTTTTTTTAAAAAAAAAAATATTTTTTTATGGTAAGGCTGTAGCTTTAGTTAGAGGAGCTTTTCTTTGAAATAGGCGGTTAGGCTTGTTAACAAATGCCTTGGATGATTGATTTTGGGGTCCCTCACTCCCTCTAATGGTTTTTCATTTTCCAACCAAGTTATTAAACAATATTGGGTTGAAGGGCAGGGGAAAGTGTCCCTTTATTATAAATTTCAAGGAGAAATGCAGAACATTCTTTTATAACACACTCACAAAAATTTGTTAGAAATAACAAAATATTGTTTACTCATCATTTTCTAAATTTTAACAGAAATATTTTTAAGCATTAAATATGATTGAAATATGTACTCAAGTTTAGCTGTAGATTTTACATTGATAGCCATTTTGTTTCTAAATATCAAGTCATAGTTTTGTGTTGATTTTCTCTTGTTCTTTTTGTGTTTCCAACCGAAAACTTGGCCTTCATTATTGGGTTTGTTACACATAAGCTAACCAAGTGGCTATTCATTCGTCCATTTGTAGATTTTTTCTTCACATGAACGCTTTTGTTTTTATACTTGCTTTACATGAGAATATTTGGCCATATAACTTGCCTTTTAACCCTCCCTTTCAGGTCTTCTTCGTTGTGGTAAGAGTTGCCGGCTAAGATGGACAAACTACCTCAGACCAGATATTAAACGTGGCTCCTTTACACTTGAGGATGAAAAACTAATCATACAGCTTCATGGTATCCTTGGAAATAGGTACTTAATAATGTTGACCAAGAGTGAGACACAATTTTAACACAACTTTGGTAAATGATGGAAATATCTATTTCAATTTTTAGTTGTGTTTGCCTAAAATTTATATAACTTTGCTTCATTAGAGAAGTGTCAATGGTCTAGTTCTTGTCTTGCAACTTAAACTTTTTTATTATTATGTGAAAATGGAGTCCAAATCTAAATTAATGCATGGGAGATATTTTGGAATTGAAAGTTTGATTTGTGGTGTTTAAAATGCCCTATTTGTCTCTTAGAAGCAGCTGTCGTGAAGCGGGAGAGAGAAATACACAAGGTTTGGGTGTAGTCTCATTTGAAATTTTGAATATTGTGTTTTTCTTTCTCAACAAAATAACTCTTGAAGAGGATTCACATTGCATGTCACTGTATGAATAAAAATAAAATTCTTGTGTGATTATTAGGCTCCTTTGGAACCAAAAAAATTGTCTTATGGATAAAATATATAGTCTTGCACTCTTGCTTGAATTAAAGCCTAAATGATTTAAATTACACCTAAAGAGCTTGCATGTGGATGTTCTCAATCAAATTAGTTCTTAAATGTACATTTCATTAGTCAAATTAATCCTTAATCTGATTGACAAAATATGTTCAGGAACTTTAGATTTAGCTTTTATGAATCAAAGACTAATATGAACAAAGTTGTATACTAATTTCACTAATTACTGATTGTCCTTTATTAATATTATTTCTAGAACCATTTATTTCTTGAACCTCAATGAAAGACATCCTGGGCCTTCTGCATATGAACAACAATTATCATCACTGGGGGCTCCAATTGTTATTTTCAAATTTCAGTTAATAACAACTGCATGTCCTTCTTCTAAGAAATTATTAAGCAGTTCAACATCATCATGCGTCTACAGTCTCAACCAACTTTTATGTGATACGTGCTCAAATTTTTCGATCTATGAGAGAAAAAAATTAATAAACTCATTACATGTCATGTAGATATTAGTAGAAATCATATAGTAATTTCTCTCTTTTTCTTTAAGGCTATATATTTTGACAATGTTCAAAAAATGAACCAATTCACAGGTGGGCTGCTATAGCCTCTCAGCTACCAGGAAGAACAGACAATGAGATAAAAAACTTATGGAACACCCACTTGAAGAAACGTCTCATTTGCATGGGCCTTGACCCACAAACCCACCAACCACTAGCCTCTCCACATAACCCTAATGAGAAGGCCCATGCATCATCATCAACTTCAACCCGCCACATGGCCCAGTGGGAGAGTGCAAGGCTTGAAGCAGAGGCAAGGCTCTCAAGGGAACCACACTTCTACAACAACAACAAAACTGACTCTGACTACTTCCTACGAATTTGGAACTCTGATCTTGGAGAATCTTTTCGTGATGTCCACAAATCAGACAACAAATCTGAATCTTCAATCAAATGTGAGTCACAGTCTGCCACAACGGATTTGGTTTCCTTAACCCCAGCAAGCATTGTGAAAGAGGAGTTTCTGTCGGGTGTTAAGAAAATTGTCTCGTATTCATCATCAAGCTCTAGTGAACTAGAACATGACTCTTGTGACACTTCTTTGCAGCTCTTGTTAGACTTTCCTATGAACAATGACATGAGCTTCTTAGAACTATGAGACACCGACAACCCCTTCCTTACCCTTAATTAGTGCATGTATGATGTTGTTCATATGCTGACATGTAGCTTTTTGTTGGCTATTTTGTAGACTTATAGCTTGTTAGGATAATTAACTATCATAATTGATTATGGAAGGAAATTATGGTGAAAAATTGAAAAAAGTTGAAGCAACTATTTGTTGCTTGGACTTTCAATGAGAATTTGGAATTGATTTTGGGAAAAAATTAATCTAATCCAAACATGCTATTATTAGTATATGAGAAAATGAACTAGTAATTATAGATGAGTACAACTGTTATTCAGCATTAATGACATTGCAGAAATTTGATTATTATTTGGCTTTTCACTTTTAAGGACCGGTAAAAATGTGACTACTTGACTGCAATTAGTGTATTTTTCATTTCTTATCTATTTTTTTATCATGTAATTTTGAAATTTATATTATACTCTCGTGTATCTCATAAAATTTAATGATTATGCATTAATAATTTTATATTATTATTTAATAACAAATCATCATTTAAATTATTTTAAAATTAATAAATTTATTATACATATCATGAATTATGACTATATGATTGTATTTACACTATTTGTTTATAATTCTTTTTCTCTATCCCATATCATATCATCGAGTATTGATATACCGTATCACTATTTACATGTAATCGCTAAAATTATATTTTCGATATGTTGACCGATTTATTCTCTAATGTTTGTGCTTCCACTTTTGTTACACACTTAAATTACTACTAACTTTTTAGCACATTATTTTCTAGAAAGAGAGAATACAAATTTGGCCCATGAGCTCTTTTGAATTTTGACCCTAACCCCTTTATTTAATCGGCAAACTATAGGTAGCATTCAGTTTAAGCGTTTATTTTCTGTTTTTTATTTTTTGAAAATAATTTTATTTTTAAATTTTCAATATTTGAGGGCGAGTCCTGGCACAACGGTAAAGTTGTGTCTTGGTGACCTGCGTGGAGCCTCCGGACAATGGGATTACGTGATTTTTTTTTTTAATTTTCAATATTTAAAAAACATTTTTATTTTGATTTACGAAACATATTGTCATTGTATTTTTACTTCTTTAGAGAAGACCGAAAACATGTTGGTTTGCTGTTTTTAATTTTGGGTTTGTTTTTGAAAATGTTTTCTAAATTTTAATCAAAACTTATTTTTACTCTTATTTTTTGTTTTCTTTGAAAATAAATCAAGCAACACCTTAATTTATTAGAATGTTAATTTTATTAGAAAAAAAAAATGAACTCACAACCTTTCTAATTTCCTCTCTTTCCTTCTCTTTTAACCCTCTAATCCTCCTTATATCTCTTTTGACCCTAAAATTTAAATAAATTCAATTTTTGTATAGTCTGTAGTCCATATGATTTTGATGCGTTCATTTGTTTTATATGCAAGTGCAACTAATATAAAACAAAAACACTTGAAAATCGATAAGAAGCACAGAAGGTATCTTCCTAGTGTCTGTAAAAAATATTAAACGCTTGATGTTCCATGGTAAGAATGATTCTTTTTGTGAAAAACCAAATGAAGAAAAAAAAAGATGGAATAAAGCATCTTAACAAAAAGACCTTCAGGCTGTCCTGTATGTCACAAACTTTACATAATATTATCAAACAAATTTTTTTTAGCTAATACAAAATATAGAAATTAACTGAAAATATTTGTTTAATTACATAGCAAACATACTCATAATGTTCCCCTTTCAATTTCCTACACACATGAACAACATTTAAAAACAAGCAAAAAAATTTGTAGACAATTTCATTCCTAGTTTGTAGCATTTTTATGTAACTTGAGACTTTTTTTTTTTTACAAACCTTGGCTTCAATCATTGCCTTCTGCTCTTTCGTTATTCACTTTTCATAAAATTCTGCTTTCCTTTTTTCTATTATATTTTCCTGCACAGACACCAGAGTGTTATTAAAAAGTTTAATGCCATATACTCTTAAGTGCTTGTGTGAACCTTGTTCACTCAATATAATGTGACAAGAGTGAAGATAAGAAAATTTGTTGGATGAAAAATCTATATTTATTTTGGTGTCAACAGAAGCATTTTATCATGTAAGTATATTATTCCATGTAACACAGGACAACATAAATCCTTACTTTGTTTTGTCTTATCTTGATTATATTGTTCAGAATTAGATATTTAATTAAAAAAAATATATACCTTTACAAATGATGTGCTTCTCTATGTACAGTGCCAAACATGCATCTTGATATCATGAATAATAGAAAAAACAATGTCATTTTGCCAACCAATAACTGAACAACAAGTTTTTTTTAGACTGACAAATGATAGTGGTTAATTATTAGTTTTTATTAGTATTACCTCAATTTTTTAAATATTAACTTCCAGCAGAACTGCGTTCTCACTGTTATGCCTAGCAGCAAGAATAGAACACCCCTTTTGGGCCCTATAACAATAATTTCTCAAGTTTACTTAAAACTTATAACATAATGAAACAGCCTATAAAAAAATAAAATCAAATGACACTGTAAATTTGTAGAAACATTCCTCCCATAAAATATTGGCATACAAATCACAAATCACATCTTAAATTTTTTTTTAGAAGTCACGTCTTAAATATATGCCTCCTCTGATCTTGAAGCATATGAACTTATGAAGGGTTTGCACTAGGAGGGTTATTGTGTTATGCAAACCATATCACCATAGAACTTAATTATTTGATAGATTTTCTGTTTTTAAGTTAGGGTTCTTTACGCAATGTAACATGGTTTTCTTATGCCTAGTTACTACAAACTGCAAAATGAAATTAAAATAAAAAAGATTCACTTATTCGCTGCTTTGGATTTCTCACTTTCTTCCCATGCCTTCTCATTAGACAACCTTTCTCTCTTTCTCTATTTCTGCAAGAGCAATAGTTGTACACTGTGCTGTACACCATGGTTTTAAATAGCTGTCCATAATCACAATTCCGGCCACAATGTCAAGATATTTTAACTCTCCGCAATCCGCACCGTGACCACAATTGTGGCTGCATCAGCAGCATTTTTCTGCAATTGCCTGCGATTTAAAGGTTTTTTGGCTCACCACCGCAACCACGACCGTAATTTAAAACCATGCTGTACACCATAGAATAAGTGTTTCAGTCATTTGTTAAGGAAAATATATGCTTTCCTTAAAATTTAATTGGTGAACTATCATCTCTAGAAATCATATTTAGAAAGACAAAACTCACCATCATGCTCCAGAAGAAGAACGGAAAGAGCTTTGGTTATCTCTTCTGCTGCCCGAATAAACTTGGTTTGAAGTCTGCCATAGCTTTGGACTTTGGTTTTGTTGAACTTAGAACTTTTTTTCTCTAGTGTATAATGATGGCAACAATGTTAAAACCTTGAACTCAGATAAACATAGATGAGAGGTGACAAGTGAAAACACCCTATTTTAATGAATAGTCAATCAACATCTATAACCTATTATACTTATATGCCTTTTTCTCTCTTTCTCTATGCATTGGATAGCATGCATGTAGTGGTCCATGCAACAATTTCCTACAATATTTGTTACATCTGGAACAACGTTTGTAGCAATGTTCCTATAAATAAGTCCTGCCTCTACAACTCTCAGTGACTTTGAATTTAAAGTGCCACAAAATTCAAAACAAAGTGTTTGATATCGTGGAGTAGTTCTGCTAATACGAAGTTAACATGATAAGTCCTGCTTAATACCTCAAAATTTTATTCTCTTACTCTTATGATGTTTCTTTGAGCTTCCTTTATTTTCGGAGATTTGATTTTCTTCTCATTGCTTGTGGCGCCACTATTTCTTTCTCAACTCTTCACCATTTGATTTATTATTTTGTTAATTACTCAAGAAATTTGACTATTATTGTAACTTTAAAGCAGTCTCTTTTGCAAACAAGTTGCAATCATGCAGTTTTCCCTTTCTTGAACTGTTGATTTCCTTATAATCTTGCTAGAGATAAACCAAATTTGAGGTAATATTTCCTTATAAACTTCAAATTCTTCCCAATTTATGTCATGGCAACGTGGGGGAACTCACTTGAATGAGCGTAAGTTACAAAATTGTTGCTCTCTCTTCGGTTTATCAATTATTATCATTCTCATTTTGTTAATGTGTACTGTGGTAACTGGTAAGGATGGGAACAGCACCTTGTGATGACACCAATTAATTAACAACAAAGGAACTAGATCAGTTTGTTGTAATTACAATTTTAGAGTTAAAATTAATTGATAATTTACGATTTTAAAAACTATTTTTTAATTCCTTTTTTTTAAAAAAAATTTCAGAACCAATTCAACTGAGCATTATAATTTCAAGATAAAATTATTGATTCACTCCATAATAATTCTTAATAATGAAGAGCGAGAAAATCAAATGCTTGATGAATAGAATGTTCTGTTATGAAGAGAAAAAAAAAAAAACAAATGAAATAAACAGCATGGATTCATCTTGACAAAAAAGATCTAGAGGCTGTCCTGTATGTCACAAACTTCATAATGTCCCCCTTTCCATTTCGTACACACATAAACAACATTTAAAAACAGACAGACAAAATTATAGACAAAATTTCATTATTGCTATGACATAAGACACAAAAGCACAAAAGAATAATAAAAAAATTTAAAAGCATCCAAAGGCCTTCTTTGGAGAGGTTCCAGTTGCACGGTGTTTTGCAGCTATTTCCTCTGCCTTGAGAATTTCTTCGCCACGCTTGGCTTCAACCATTGCTCTCTTCTCCTCTGCTTGCTTGTGAACTAAGGCTATTTTGTTTTTCATCTTTTCACCATATTCGGCTTTCTTTTTCTCTATTTGTTCCTGCTTAGACTCGAGAGTGTTAGATAGATGAATGTAATACTCTTGAGTGCTTGTATGTTTTTATGGAAAAATATTTATTCATGTTACTGACCAATCTCTATATATATGACACATATTTAATTTTTTAAATTTACTAGAAAATATTTAATAACATTTTATTACATGTCAATCATAAATCAAGTGGTGATCAAGGACCACCTAATATACATGTAACACTAAACTTTGTTCAGTTTCATTATTTGAATATGATAAATAAATTTAATTAGAATGCACTGACTGTAAAAAAATAAAATAAAACTATACTACCGTGATATCATAAATTGTCATGTATAATATGATTTCTGACTTCTATAATAATTATTCGGGTGATATTTAGGATGACTTTCAATTAGCTAATGAAGTAAAAATCTTTACACTAACTCTCAAAATTAACTCGTAAAAATATTCTATTAAAGAATATTTTTCCTTAAAGTTTTTATCCTTTGAATGGAAAGGAAGCAGAAAAGTGGGTCCCTCCGAGGAGAAGCCATGTTTAACTTCTGTTGTCAAATTTGGAGTTTTATTATATATATCTATAAAAGCTCAGCTGCTAAATGGATATGGACAAAATCTATTTATAAAGAAAGTATCAACTTTAGTACGTTCCAGACTGTAGTTGCTCATTTCATTAATAAAAGCATAATTCTTTTAGTAAATGGATTCAATTAGGAACTGATCCATAGGTATTTGATACCATTTTGACAAAAGTAAGAGAGTAATTGGATAGAGGTTCCACATGTCTGGTAAGAATGTGACAAGGGTGAGGAAAAGAGAATTTGTTGGATAAAAATCTATGATATTTTTTTGTGTCATTCCTGCATATTATTCCATGTAACACAGGACAACATAAATTCTTACATTATTTTGTCTTTTCTTATATTGATTATAATGTTCAGAACTAGGCCTAACATGCATCATGATATCATGAATAAAAAAAAAAAAAACAATGTCATTGTATCAACCAATAACTGAGCAACAAATATTTACCTCAATTTTTCTCAGCTGAGCTTCAAGAGCTGCTTTCTTGCAGTTTTCCCAAGCAGCAACATCAGAGAGATGTTTTTGGGCTCTGTTAACAGAACACAACAATTTATGAAGTTTAAGAAAATCTGAACATATAGACACAGGCCATAAAAAATTTAAATGACACTTCCTCCCTTAGCATATTGGCCTACAGATCACAAAAATCATCTTAATTTTTTCTAAGCCACACATAAATATAGGGCTTATCTAATCTTGAATCTTGTAAAATTATGAAGGGTTTGGATTTGGAGGATTATTTTCTCATGCAAACCGTATCAACAGATAACTTATTTGATAGATTGTCTATTTTCAAGTGAAGGTTCTTTTAGGAATAATGTACTTGATTTTATACCTAGAAGGACCAAGTGCAAAATGGAATTAAAATGAAGACTTACTTATTCTCTGCTTTGGATTTTTCACTTTCTTCCCATGCCTTCACATTAGACAGCCTTCTCTCTTTCTCTATTTCTGCAAGAGCAATGTCTGTACACCATAGAATTGCATCAATCATTTGTTAAGGAAGATATATGCTATAAAAAAAAATTAATTAAAGAACCATCATCTCTAGAAAGCATATTTAGAAAAAGGTTTCTTAACATAAGCTAGTATCAACACATATTCATGTTACATAGCAAGATATAGAGAAGTGTCAACTAGAAACCCATCCATGTACATTTGAAAGGTGTCATAGACTAGATAGTGCTTCTCAAATTGACAAATTCAAGTAGTTATGAAACAAAAAGCTCCAAGTGTAAATACTATTTAATCAAGATCAAATATTTACAAGACAATGTAAACTAAAACATGAGAAAAGTCTTAACACCAACCTCTATCAAGGGATCCACCTGTGGCATTCTTTTTTACAGGTTCTGGTATCTCTGTAGACCAAAAATAAAATGTAAAGAAAAGCAAGGATCTCAAAGGTAAAAATTGCATCAATGGTAAAGATTGCACGCTGGCATTTCATTATCAGATTCTAATTTAAAGACAGCCAGCTGGATAGGAAAAAATGTTTAGCATAACTTTTTCCTATTAATCAAAGCATCATTAGCCAAAGTGGAAAAGGACCTTTCATCCCAACATGGGGGGACAATATTTTTTGACAACTTGGATGGCCTGATGAAAAATCACTTTATTGGGCCAGGGAGAGAAATTGTGCATTGACGTATAGAACAAGAAAATATGAACATGCTTTTGTTGAAAGAAAATAGCTTTAGTACAGCCTAGTTAGATAAGTATAAATGAATTTATAACAACAAAGTAGTATATAATACAAATACAGTTCAGTTAGCTTGGCGCATAAACTAGTACAGTTAACTAGATAAACATTTGTGCTTCTATAATAAGCATTAATAAAGGGTGGAACCAACTTTTGCAAGCCAAAAAGAAAGCGAGGTTACCCCATTAAGAAGACACATCAACGAAAAGCATACACATCTAATTATTGGAAGGCAACCCAAAGAAGATCACTGATGGAGAACCATGAACAGTCAGATAAATGAGCCCAGATGGAAAATGAATTATTAGAATTGGAACATACAAAATGAAAATTTCTCCTTAAATTTTTCTAACTCACATCCTTTTTGGTATGGTAGAGGGAAAATAAGAAAAGCAGAGAAAATTTTGAAATATGAATTGAAAACAAGGGATCGAAAAGATAAATAAAATAAAATTTGGTCTTTAGAAATAAACCTTTCTCTTTTTTATTTCTCTATTATTTTCTCTCCATCTAAATAAAAGGAAATACATTATTATCTGTGTTTTCTTTACTCAACCAAAAATACCACAAACACTCACAAAGGAAAGTGGAAAATCATAAGATCCCACAAAAAGAACTTTGATGAACGAAAAAACAGAATAAAAAAAATATAACACATGAAAAAATAAAAGCAATACTAAAATGCAATGACAAAGAGAAATGGTCCTTTGTAAGTTAATAATCCCTAAAAACCAAGAGACATGCTTCTTTTTTCCATTGATTACCCATTTCCCAAAGCTTTCTCAGAAACCATACAGAAACTAAGGAACAGAACATTCACAAACATCACACTCAACACTCTACAGTACCTAACCAAAATCAGACATATCAATCATGCAAAGCTGGATATTTTATGACAACCCATAATTATTCTCCTGGAAAACAATCAACACCTAAAAGAAGAACAGAGCAGTACACCAAAGAAAGCTTATGGATGATAATAAACTAAACTGAGCCAAATCCAACTATACAAAATCAAGCTCCAAAAACTTTTCATAAAAAAAAAAAAAACGAAGAAGAAAAACTTCATTAAAATAGAAAGTCAAGTAACAATACAAATTAAAATCAGGTAACAGACTGTGAGACAATTTATAGCGAATTTACAAATACTATTTATGAACCTGCAATTTTCCAAAGTTTCCTCATCAACCAGTCACAGAGATTGATCATCGACAAAGTTTGATGAATACTTCAAACCACTAACATTGATACTCCAAAAACAACACAACAGAATTCGCGGCAGTAATTAGTGATCGACAAAATTTGATGAAAACTTCACAGTTCACGCCATTAAGATATGGATACTCCAAAAAACAACACAGCACAATTGACAAAGCAGCCGAGCTACTAGCTAGCACGTAATTGTTAAATTTGAATTTTGATGGTAATCCATGATTCAAACAAACAAAACAAAAGTTTGAACTTCGAAAATCTGAACATGAAAGAACAAAAAACTCACTCTCATTCTCCTTCTCCTTCTGCACAACAACAAGAGCTTTGGTTTCCTCTGCTGCTGCCGGAACAGGTGGTGGCACCTCCACCGGTTTCTTCTCGAGCGGCGGCGCTTCAGCCAGCGGTGGCTCGGGCTCCACCGGAGCCAGAACCGGGACTGGAGCAGGTTCAACCTTGGTTTGGAGCTCTGCCATAGCTTCGGAGTTTGGTTCGGTTGAACTCAGAGATGAAGATTGATAGATAGATTGTCACGTGTTTATCTGAAAACAACAACTTTTGTAGCAACGTTCCAATAAACAGGTTGTGCTGTGCCCTTCAACACAGAGTGGCTTTGAATTTAAAGTGTCGCGAAAATCAAACGGATAAATAGTGAAATTACTTCACCATCATACATGTAATTAACATCATCGGTCATATTAGTATATGATACATAATTAAATTAGTAAGTGAAACTTATGTTAGTATTAGTATATAATAATACATACAATTAAATTATATCTTTGACTGTAGTTTTAATTGTTAAGTTAGCCTAATATTTTTTACTCAAACTCAAAACCTCCGCCATTAAACTGTAATAATTTTGCATTAATTGATGAACACACTAAGTAATGTTAAGTTTTCGATACAAATTACATGAAAAGTGTTTGAAGTATCGAATAAAATTATTATGAATGACAAAATACTTCTTTAAATACTATTATATAGTATGGTTATACCCAAACTTGTTATCACAAGTAAATTTGAATTAATTGATCCCAATTCAGTGGTTAAATATGTATTTTATCAGTTAATCAATTTAAAGCTTGTGACATGTAAATTTAATTTAACAAAAAAGTATATATACCTTCGAAAACCCTATAGGGGTATTCAACAAAAAAAAAACTTATAGGGGTAATTTTTATTTTTAAAATGAGTAATACCACCGACTTAAGCATAATTACATGACTAATCTTGCCGTTACTTGAACATGAGCATGAGCACTTATCGCGTGGAATCCGTGGGAGCACAACGTTTGTGGGGCATGGGAGATTTGGAGCCGTTGATTGACGGTGTGGTTTGATCGTGCGGTGGACGTGAAGTGCCGACAGGTAATACAGGTAAATGGTGGCCACGTATGCTTCTTGTATGAAAATGAATGAAGTTTATCTGTTTATGCATTAAATTGAATATGATAAATGGGCATGTGTATTATTGAGAGAATGCAAGGTGGTGGAGGACGTCTTATTCTTCTTCGGTTGGTGGGCCCCTCTTAGATTTTAGTTGACGTGGCACCATCTTTGAAAAGAGATTTTCAATAGATAGCTAGGATAAGTGACTAGTGATATCACATTATGTTTATATAAAATAAATGAATCAATAAATATCTCTTTCAAAGTCCATATCCAAGTGCGAATAATTAATGAGGGTATCCAAGAAAGAAGGGTTTACCAAAGACACAAAAATGAATGTAGCCCCAAGTGAATGCTAGAGATAGGTTTATTTAAAAATCGATGTATGGTTTTTACTTACAGCAACACAAGGAGATTAATTGTTTGATTTCAATAATTGTTTTTATTTTTATTTTATATTGTTGACGATTATGAAAAGATCAAAATTTTCATTTTAAATATTACCTAATTACATTCGTATTTTCTATATAAATCTTAGCAAAATATAAAATGAAAATTAGATGATGTTTTATAATTATTAATAAAAACACAAATTATTTCCGTCAAATAAATAAAAAATGAAAAGGTTGCAATAGTTGAAACCCATCCATGCAATTACTTTAACTAATAACATTTTAATTACAATGATTTTACGTTGATGACGGTTTACAGTCATTTTAAGTGTGCCTGTATGTACGTTTTCATTTATTATCATAAAAAATAACAAATTTTGACTATTATACACACGAATGACTGAAATTAAAATGGAATTGTATTACCAAAATTATGATTTTTTATATTTAAGTATTTTTTTCATTTTCTATATTTTTAAATTTTTTATTTTTTATGTATTTTAGATGGATCAATTCATTTTACTTTGTCAAAGTGTAGAGTTAAATTGAGTTCATTATTTTCTCTTTTTTAGTGAATTTAAGGTATCTTTTAGTCTAAGAGTAAAAGATGAATATCACAAAATACTAAGATTTTCTTAGAAAAATAATGTCACTCAATATATATTCTTTTATATCCACGAGCCTGAATATCAAACTATTGATTTAATTATTTCTTAAATTACCAACAAATATTAGTGAGTTAAATGGACTCATTTTCTAATCAACTCACAGTTGACTAACTCAAATGAGTCAACTTGACTCACTTTGACAACTCCAATTATTAATATATATATATATATATATATATATATATATAATTTTTTTCTTCAAAAATTAGGTTTTAGAACTATTTACAAAACATTTTTTAAAAACAAAAAACAAAAAATAGTTTCAAACACTCCCCCATACAGGCCTCTGCTACTAGACAAGTACACTATTATGTAGGCAATGAATATGTGTTTTAGATGCATACCTACCACCCAACTCATTATATTTTTCATAATTGTTTTCTTTATTTTTATTATTACATTACCTATTTTATACTTGTATTTCTTTTCTTTTTATCTGGATGAGTATAAAAAAGGTATATTTCACACACTGAAAAAAAGGTGTTGTAAGAAGACGCTGTAAGAATATTACTCTAGAACATATAGTACACATGTTTTTTAGTTTGATATGAGTGGAACAATAATTATATTACTTTATTAGTTAAATATTTTAAAGAAATTTAATATTCACATAATTAAATATTTGTGAGTGTTGGTTAAATTAACCAAATATAATGAATAATTTTTATTAACTGAAAATGCAAAATAGTAGATTATAAAAGAGGGACGCATAATTTTTTTTTAAGGATAGTGACCTTTAATTTACTCGGTGTACACACGGGAAAAAAGATGCAATCATATCATGCACTCTAAAGATAAAGACGTAAAGAGGATTATTCTTGACAACTTTTCTTTCATTAATAATAATCACTATTCATAGCACTTGATAATTATAATTATCATGATTCATCTCACCTTTTCACAAATTTAACGTTGCAAACAGCTTTCAATTAATTCAAAAGAATCAAAACCAGAAAGGGAAAAAACAAAAGAAAGAAAGATGGTGCCACGGATATAGTCCTTTAGGTACAATGCCAACCATATATGTTGGACTTTTTTGTGATTTTTTTTTGGTTGAAAACCACATATATTGCATTTAATTAATTGTTTTAAGGAGTGAAATAAAGAATCAAAATTAAAAATTAAACAGTTAAAATTTGAGCAACTACATAACTAGTTATATATTTTTAATTACAATTTTAGCTTCTTTTTTTTTTATTGAAGCTACTATTTCAATTAATAGTTATAATTTCTCTCAAATTCATATTTTTTTTTTATGATTAGGCTGATCAGCCAATAGTTTTACTGTTTTTTTTAATAAAGATAACCAACTGTTTTATGCCTCTCTTCTTACTCTAATCTTCCTTTGAATTAATGGGGTCATTTGCCTTCCAGTTGTTTCTTTTCTCAGAGAGATTAACTATTGATAATTTATTAAAACCCTAATAAAAAAATTAGAAAGAGAGAATGAAAAAAAAAGAAAGTAGAAAAGGGTTTGCGCTGCTCCGTATGCAGTGTTCCACTCATTCCGACGTGTGTTTTACCATTGTTGTGTCGGTAATTACACAACTTAGATTGTGATTGTGATGGGTTTGGTAAGTTGTGTTTTTCTTGGTATACATACAAAGAGCTGTTGTTTTTCCTCACGTCAAACTTGGTTAATTCTAGCTTCAAACAGTGTTGTTTGTCGTTCAAATGGAAACAAAATCATTACTCATTAACTCTAATTGTAAAACACAAACAACACTTTAGCTAATTTGTCTCGACTTTTATCTAAGTTCTTGTTATTTTATTAAGGGTGTTATCGGTCGAATCAGATAATTAATCTCCTACGATGTATAAGAATTATGAAAAATGTTTTACTTCACGCTTAACATATAAAATCTTTTTTATAGACAAAATCATGAATTGAACTTTAATTAACTTGTTTAATGAAATTCATCATCTATCTATTATTTGAAATGTGATTTATTGTTTGTAAAAAAAAAAAGTGATTTGTTGGTTTGTTTTATATAAAATCTAATGTGTGGTATATTATAGTTTTTTTTAAGTAAAAATTATAAAGTTAATTTGATGGTTAAATGGAGTAGGAAAGAGAAAGATAATGAATTTGAATTTCTCAGGCTAACAAAAGTTAACAACTAATATTTTATAATTTTTTTAGTAATACTATATTTGATTTTTAAGAGTATAAGTGGAAACTTTATATAAATAGAAATGTTATTTTTTAAACATAATTTCTTTAAAAAAATAAAAAGAAGTAATATTGCCTCCAAGATAATCTAAACTTGTGAAAAATAATTAATACATATATGGTTAACTAATAATTAAATAGATGCTTTTAAAATATTTCTTTAATGTGCAAGTAGAGAACAAGAATAAAATACAAAATGAACTGAATAAATAAGATAAAAATTGTCATAAAATAAGAATGATTAGTCTAATACTTATGTTTAATTATATTATTTATCTAATAATTATCAAAAAAGGAAAATATTACCAAAAAAAAATTATATAATGTTCATGTTTGATGATCTTAAGGGGATTTGTAAATGATGATTCAATCTTCAATAAATAATGATGATCTCTCTTAGTGTAACCAAGGAGACACTTGGATCACACGTATTTATTGAATGTGTTTGATCTCAAAGAAAAGTTGTTCACTCATCCTATATTAAATGACCCATAACACCTCAAGCAATGCACTTGAAAGGGTGGACAATTGCTCAATCAAATCATAATTGATTGGTCTACAAGTACTATGATCAATGAGTCTATCTATCAAAATATAGTCCACAACCTTCCAAGTGATGAATCTGAAAGGCATGGAGTTTTTATTGGCACCTTAACAATTCACAACCAAGTTGAACAATCCACATCCTTTCAAGCGTTGAGCTTGAAAGGCATTGTAGCTTTATGATGGGCTTACTTGGTCAAATATGATCCACAACCCCTTAAGCCTTCGGCTTAAAGAAAGTAAGTGCTTTATTGTTGACTTAATTGGCCCCACAACCAATTTGAATGATTCAGATCCCTTTAAGTGTAGATTTATCTTGAAAGGTAGGAGTGTTTAATGGTGGGCTTATCGAGTCGAATAGTCCGCAACTCCTTAAGTCCTAAGTTTAAAAGGGATGGACATTTTATGATTGACTTACCTTGTCATATAGTCCACAACCCCTTAAGGGTTGAACTCAATAATTTGTGTGGGCTTTATGATCAACTTACTTGGTTGCACAATTCACTATTCGATAAGCGTTAAGCCTACAAGCATGAGTCTTTTATGGTGGACTTATCTGACCAAATAGTCCATAATAAATTCGAACAATCCATAATCCATCAAATACTCGATTTGAAAAGCTTGAAAACTTTATGGTGGACCTACCTAACTAAATATGCATCTAATTTTTTCAATTTAAATAAACTTTTATTTCATTAATTTTAAAAAATATATTAGTTAAAGTCCCTTTTCTTGATGAATCATAGAGTTAAAAAAAAAAAAACATATACAACATGCACTGGCCACACATTTATTATTTTTTATCAACAACACTACGTGCATTGTCTCATTAGTTATAATAGTTTCAAGCATGTATCTACATTCTATGTATAAAAAATAAAAAAACACTACTTTCCTTCCTTCTCTCAATCTCCACCTTAAACCTTTGAAAACTTAAAAACAAAATACATTAATCTTTCAATGTCATTAGTTTCATATTTCGATAATTAATAATTAATATGGTGTCATTGTACCAAAGGATTTGCTAGCATGTACTCTCTTTTTCTATAATAAGTGTCTGTTATATTTTTTTTACACGGACCAAAGAATTAATAAATCAATAAGAAATTAGTAATTATTCAAAAAAAAATCTTATTATTAATATTATATTAAAAACTAAAATCAAAGAACTCTAGTTTAGTTGGTTGAATAGTATGCGTGAGTTTGATTTATATGAATAAAAATATATAATGAAAAATTAACATGATACTTATTAAGAGTATTAGAGGGGGAAAATAATTAATATTACTTAAAAATTAAAATAACACTTATTTAGAACTTATTTTTTTACAAGACACTTATTATGTGACAAAGTAGATATTTATATATAAAAAAGGTGTCTGTATGTAACAAAAATAAAATAGATATTTATTCTTTATTTTTTATTAAAAATATGAGAACCATATTATAACTTATAAGAGTAAATAATAATGATATATACTTGTAAGAATTTTATTTTATAGACTTTTGATAAACTCTTAAGGTACGTAGACCTCAAATATTAAACCATTAAAAAAATGAAAGTATAAAATTAATTTCTATGTAACTAATTAGGAATATTTAATTTGTACATCGTAGGAATATTTAATTTGTACATCGTATAGAGTACTTTTGAAATTAAGCAAAAGCAATATAACTTAAAGGATGACAGTATTCAAGAGAGAGGAAAAAATAAAATTATTAAAGACTTGCTTTTTATTTTAAAAAAATTCACGTTAAGAGGCCAAAGGCAAAAAAAAGTATTGGTCAATGGTCATTGCCAACTAGTTTTGTGAAGATAGCCAGCTATGATTCTGAACCATACTGTTTACTTGTAGTATTATTTTCTTTTTCTTTTTGGCATTATTCCCTTGCTAGGTTTACTGTTCTCTTTCTCATAAGTTACGTGCAAGTATTACTTTATTAATAATAGATGTTGACCATCCGAAAAAAAATTAATGTGGTTGGAAGACAGGAAAATTGCGTTGGGAATATGTTTCCCTACGTGGGCTGCATGACAGCTCTTTATTTTCATTTCTTATTTCTCCGCATCCTTTCTGTTCTACTAGCGAAGGTATGTTTCACGTCAATGAATTAATTTTAAGTTTAAAAATAATTTTATAAATTTATATATCTGATTTAAAATTTATCCATAACTTAATTTTTCAATAAAACATTCAAATATAAATCACATTATTCCAAAATCTATTTTAGCCAAATCAATTTTATTAAAATTATTTTTTTTAACATTCATCTAAATACAAGTTAAGTATGTTAGTTTATTTTTTTTTCATTTAAGTATGTCAGTTTTGTAGTTATAATCATGTATAGACATAGTACCACACAACCACTCCATTAATCCAAGACTTCAATCTCTAACTCCTTTTCCATTTATGACAACCTTGCACGTATTGTTGTATTCTTCTCCAACACAAGATTTTAGCCATTTCTGCAACTGAGTTTTCACTCTCTAAAGAAAGCTTTCTTCTCTCTTTTTTTGGCATGAAAATTAGTCTTCAAGGGAGAAGATAAAGGCACAAACACTAAGGAGGTAACTGTTTCAAATGATGTTTATTTTAGCCATTAAAAAGGTAACATAGAAAAGAATGTTTGGACCGTTGCTTTTTTCATTTATTTATTTTTTCTTTTTTCATAACCGTTTGCCTTTGGAGTTTGAAAACTTCAGTTTTTTTTTTTCACCCTCAGGATAAAAGAATGCTTTGCTAGCAACCCTTTTCAGTGAATTATTTCGTGGTCTCAATAGCAACAACATTCTTTGGAAGCTTTTGCTTTTTTTGTTAAGGGAGGACAAGAACATCGAAGTTTTCAGCCTTTTTCTTTTGATCTGTCTCTTTTATTTTCCTTTTTTTTCTTTTCAATTTCAATAAAGTAACTGTTCATTTTAAGCTGAGTAGTGGATCCTAGTTTGATTATCTTAGTATGTGACTATATTCACGGGTGATCATGGAGTACTAGTGTAATAAATAAACTAAGTACTAATAGAGTCCACAAACCCAATTTTTGTGACTCAATTTCCATGATTATATGTGCAGGTGTTGGGGAAATTTACCATAGGTTGTTGAGTTTAGATGGACAATTCATCCAACTTTGATGACAACTCTGATGTGGGGTACCAACCTTCACCTTCTTCTGTGGATCAAAATGATCATTCAATCACCGAAACCGTTGGATACTCCCCTTTATTAAGTGGCGAATCCTTCGCGTATTGCCGGTCTAATTCGGAGGTCTCGAACTTCTCTGAGCCTATTGATGACAATAGCTTTGCAAGTGATAAACCTTCACCTTCTCTATGGACACCAGTGAAACATGGAGCTAGCCAAGCTTCTCTTTCAAGATTAGGAATGAAGCAGCACACAAACTCAGTGGATGAGAAATCTGATGACCTTGACCTCTTAGAGACAGGTTGGTTTGCACTCACAGCTAGTGAATTTTTCCTAGGCTTAAATATGTTTAAAGTCTCTAGTCCCTAATAAATGTTTATATTGGCTTAAATATGTTTAAAGTCTCTAGTCCCTAATAAATGTTTATATTTTTGAGTTCCCGATATATTAAAATTTTTATTTTGAGTCTCTACCAGCAAATAATTTATTAGGGATCCAGAAAAAAATTCATTCATATATGAGAGACCTTAAACATATTTGAACCTGTTTCCTGTGTGAAAAACTGCAGTTATATAGAAATTAACTCAATTTTGTGGGGTATTTATAGAGCTTGATATGATGAGGGAAAGATTTGCAAAGCTTCTATTGGGGGAAGACATGTCTGGTGGTGGGAAAGGTGTCTGCACTGCAGTTACAATATCAAATTCAATTACCAATCTCTATGGTAATTTTTTTTTAATAGAAGCAACAGCATAGTCCAATAATAATATATGGCTATGGTTTAACTTATTTGAATAGGGAATTTGCAGCAACTGCTTTTGGACAAAATTTAAAGTTGGAGCCTCTCAAACCTGAGAAGAAGGCTATGTGGAAAAGAGAAATGAATTGTCTTCTATCTGTGTGCGATTACATAGTAGAATTTGCCCCAACTGCACAATATTTAGAAGATGGCACAATTGTCGAGGTGAACTATTTCTAAACCCTTTAATTAATTATAAGGATAATGAAGATTGTTGTGCATCTCATAATGTGTCTAATTAATATGTTATCTGATGGTGTCTATTAGATGATGACAAGCAGACCAAGATCAGATGTTTACATCAACCTCCCAGCTTTGCAGAAGCTTGACACAATGCTCATCGTAAGACAAACTTCAAAATGCTTCTTTTCTGTGACAACTCTGTTTTCTTCCAAGGATTTTGTGCCTTAACAATTTTTTTGTTGTTTTATTTTTTTATTTTACAGGAAATATTGGATAGTTTCAAGGATACTGAATTTTGGTACGCGGAGCAAGGGAGCATATCGGGGAATTCAACTCGGTCACGTGGAGGCTCATTTCGAAGGATTGTTCAGAGGAAAGATGAGAAGTGGTGGCTACCAGTTCCTTGTGTTCACCCTGGAGGCCTCTCTGATAAGTCAAGGAAGCACTTGAATGAGAAAAGAGACTGTGCTAATCAAATTCATAAAGCAGCAATGGCAATAAATAGCAGTGTTCTTGCAGAGATGGATATCCCTGAAACATATATGTCTAATCTTCCCAAGGTTAGTCCTTATATCCAATTGTTATTAAAGACTGTTTTGATATGTGATTCAGGATTCCACTAAGCTGCCATAGGGAAAGATAGTTGTAGCTGAGTCTTGTACAGAAAAGGATGATATAATTTCATTTAATCATATATGATGCTAGAAATTGTAAATTCAATGAAATCCTCTATTAGTCTTATGCTTATCTCCTTGAAATTAATCACAAAAGGAATTACTTTTGCCTCAAAGGTAATTTTGCAACTGCAAACCAAACATGCTCCAAGTGTTTTACATGAAAGTAAAACCAAGAGTGGTCATCACTCATCACTATAAACAATTTGGTTGCATAGAACACATTGAGTAGTATGTTTTCATGTTTTCTAAAAAGTTTATCTGACTTATTTTTCTCTTTCTTAACTTCAGAGTGGAAGAACAAGTCTTGGGGACACAATTTACCGCTATATGTATTCTACAGACAAGTTCTCACCAGATCACCTTCTTGATTGTCTCAAAATAAGTTCTGAACACGAAGCACTTGAGCTGGCAGATAAGGTTGAGTCTTCGATGTTCACTTGGAGGCGAAAAGCTTGTCTGAGCCATTCAAAAACATCATGGAACAAAGTTAAGGATCTCATGGCGGACACAGACCGAAGTGACAAAAACTACATCTTAGCTGAGAGAGCTGAGACTTTGTTGTTTTGCTTGAAGCAAAGATATCCTGAACTTTCACAAACATCATTGGACACATGCAAGATTCAATACAATCTGGTAAGTTTAGCTGGTTACGAATTCATAGCAAGTTGAAAAATAACTTACAAATGAAGAACATTTTAGGACACCGTGATATGGATATCTATTTTAGAAACTAGCAAATATCTAGATTGTGAACTCATGATGGACTAAGAATGAATATTATCTTCTGCAGGATGTAGGAAAAGCGATATTAGAAAGCTACTCAAGAGTATTAGAAGGCTTAGCATTCAACATTGTAGCTTGGATTGAAGATGTTCTTCATGCAGATAAATCAATGAGGAACCAAAATGTATAGAAATCACAACTGGGTTGTACATTAACACTGGTGCTCTTCTATTCAGCATTTTTTTAAGCTGTAGCTGTAGGAGAAGTTGATAGATATGTTTGTACTTTGTATTGAAAGCCGTTCACTTGCATCTGTATGACAAGTAGTTGGTGTTAGCTAGTTGTATTATAGAAAGAGTTTTCACATTCGGCTGAAGGATAAGCATAATATATATAATCTAATATTCAGAAAAACTGAAAAAGTAAGAATTCATCAGTGTAATTGCCTGATTTTGAATCTTGCTGATTCTCTATCAGAAGTGGGAGGAATTGATGTCATACACAATAGTATTAAATAAGTGTACATCTTTCATTGACCAATGTGCTATAAGGTTGACAACTAACACAACACGTTTTGAAGGTTCACACTTCACAAATGTCATTTCCATCCATAAAAAAACTTGTACCTCAAAAGTACAAGAAGAAAAAAAAAATCAGACCAAATAGTTCTACGTTCTATGATTAATTCATCCAAAGCCTGAAAAACGAGACAGTAAAGCACCCTAAATGACAGTGGCAATGTTAACTTTGAACCAAGCTTTTGGAAATCAGTTCGCAACCACAATTATAGCTGCAACCTCAAAGTTTCTGAAAAAAGTGTCTGCCACTGCATCATGGCATCAATCACATTTATCCTCAATTTTTTTTAATAATATCAAGGATTAGACGAAAGTGCGACCACAATTTAAAACCTTGCTTTGGACTAAAAATTGTTAGGATAAACGTTTAAATAAATATTATTTTATGTAGTTTGAATTTTAAAAGGAGTAATATGGATAGATAAGATATGAGGAAAGATAAAATATGAAAAAAGATATTATAGAAAGATATTAGGAAAGATATTGTTTAGATTTGAATTTGAATTGTTTTAGGTTTAGGGTTTTGTTGCTTATAAATAGCACATTATGTAAAGAGTTCTGTGTGGCTTTGGCAGACTAGTATTAATAATATTAGAGAGTTTCCGCCCCCAGTAAATTTGTGTGTGTTTGTGTTTGTGTGAGTGCACCAGTGAGTGTGTGAGAGTGGGCCTGAAATATCACAACGAGTGAATTTGTGATATCAAATTGGTATCAGAGCTAGAGAGAATGGAGAGTGGTCAGAGTAGTAGTCTGCCATTACCCCGCCTTGTGAAGGCTAATTATGAGAACTGGAGTATCCAGATGAAGGCTCTGTTGGGAGCCAATGATAGTTGGGAGATTGTCCATGATGGTTTCGAAGAACCACAATCCACGACAGGATACACGGCGGCGCAGAACAAAACGTTGAAGGAGATGCGGTTGAAAGATAAAGGAGCATTGTATATGATGCTTCGGGCTGTTGATGATTCCGGATTTGAGAAGATTGCAGGCGCAACAACGTCAAAAGAGGCGTGGGACATTCTTGCAAATGTCTACAAGGGAGCCGATTGAGTCAGGCAGGTCAGACTTCAAACTCTCCGTGGAGAGTTGGAGGCAATGAAGATGAAGGAAGGAGAAAGCGTATCCGATTTTGTTACTCGGATTCAGACCGTAGTGAATCAATTAAAGAGAAGCGGAGAGATGCTGCCCGATGCCAGAGTGGTAGAGAAGATTCTGAGGTCACTCACTGATGACTTCGAGAATGTAGTATGTGCGATTGAGGAGTCAAAGGATCTAGCAACGTTCACCGTTGACGAACTTGCTGGTTCGTTGGAGGCGCATGAACAGAGGAAGAAAAAGAAGAAAGAGGAGTCACTAGAGCAAGCACTCCAGACGAAAGCTTCAGTCAAGGACGAGAAAGCGCTCTATTCTCAAAATTTTCGAGGTAGAGGACGTGGCCGAGGTGGACGTGGTTATGACCGAGGTGGTAGAAGCCGAGGTCAAGAAGGGTGGAATAGAGAGCAGGCTGAATCAAGTCAGCAGAATTGGCGAGGAGGCCGAGGACGTGGAAGAGGCCGACATTCAAATGTAGAATGTTTCAAATGTGGAAAGTACGGACACTATTCGAGAGATTGCAACAACTCGGACAAGTGTTACAACTGTGGCCGAGTTGGTCATTTTGCGAAGGACTGCCGAGCCGAGAGAAGAACGAATGAAACTGCAAATTATGCTGCAGAAGAAGTAAAAGATGGAGGACTTTTGATGATGGCTGGAGGTGTAGCTAACCAGACATCCGAGATGGAATGGTTTATAGACACTGGTGCAAACAATCATATGTGTGGGTACAAGCATTTATTCAGTAGCTTGAGAGAAACAGAAGCCGGACATGTATCGTTTGGAGACGCTTCAAAGGTCGGTGTGAAAGGCCGAGGTACGATTAGTTTCTTGCAAAAATATGGACGAGTTGGACGTATTCAAGATGTGTATTACATGCCAGAACTCAAAAGTAATATTCTGAGCGTGGGACAATTGATGGAGAAAGGCTACTCGGTTATCATGACAGACCGAGTTCTCCTCTTGAAAGAAAAGCAATGACGACTGATAGCCCGAGTGCAGATGGAGAAGAATAGAATGTTCAAGTTAATCTTGAGATGTGTGGATGTCGGTTGTTTGCAAGCCGAGATGAATGATGAAGCATCCTTGTGGCATCGTCGGTTTAGGCATCTTCACTTTGGAGGCCTGGCCGAGATGGTGAATAAAAATTTGGTGGTCGGATTGCCGAGAATGAACTGTGAGAGGAGATTTTGTGAAGATTGTGTGCTGAGCAAACATGCGAGGAGTCCATTTCAGAGGTCGGCCAGATACCGAGCACGGCGACCACTGGAACTAATTCATACCGATGTGTGTGGACCTATTACTCCCGGGTCCTTCAATGGAAAGAGGTATTTCGTTACATTCATAGATGATTTCAGTCGTAAAACTTGGGTGTATATGCTGGAAGAAAAATCCAAGGTGTTTGAAGTATTCAAGAATTTTAAAATGATGATTGAGAATGCAACTGGAAGGAGGATCAAGTCGATACGATCAGACCGAGGTGGCGAGTACACATCAAATGCATTTAGGAGGTACTGCGAGGAGTATGGCATCAGAAGATTCTTGACGGAACCATACTCACCACAACAAAATGGAGTAGCAAAGAGGAAGAATCGAACCATTGTTGACATGGTGAGATCAATGTTGAAGACGAAGAGAATGCCGAATGAGTTTTGGGGGGAGGCTGTTCTGTGTGCTGTATATGTACAGAACCGCTGTTCGCATTCCATATTGAATGGAAAGACCCCACAAGAATTATGGACGGGCCAAAGGCCATCAGTGGGCCATTTGAGAGTTTTCGGGAGTGTGGCATATGCACATGTCCCGGATCAGCAAAGAACCAAGTTAGAAGACAAGAGCAGGAAGTATATCTTCATTGGATATGACGAGAAGACGAAGGGATACAAGCTGTTAGATCCCAGCACCAAGACGGTATTGATAAGCCGAGATGTAAAAGTGAATGAAGACGATGAATGGAATTGGAGCAGTCCATCCGAGATCAAATCAGATCCCGGAAAGATGGTGATACAAGACGAGAAGGAAGACGGATCACCGAGTTGGATCCCAGCAAGGAGCGAGACAGATGAAGACGAGATGAGACGACCCCGGATGAGGAGTTTGCAGGATTTGTACGAGTCAACAAGCGAAGCCCATCTTGTTTGTTTGTTGACAGATTCTGAAGAAATAAGATTTGAAGAAGCAATCCGAGATGAAAAGTGGCAAAGTGCCATGGATGAAGAGATCAAAGCGATTGAACGTAATGATACTTGGGAGTTGACCGAGCTGTCAAAAGGAAGTCGGCCCATTGGAGTTAAATGGGTTTATAAGAAGAAAATGAATGCTGATGGAGAGATAGAGCGATATAAAGCTCGGCTGGTAGCTAAGGGGTATTCGCAAAAGGCAGGAGTAGACTATGATGAGGTGTTCGCACCTGTTGCGAGAATGGAGACAATCAGATTGTTGATCTTGCAAGCAGCTCAGTTTGGGTGGGCGATTTATCAGATGGATGTCAAGTCGGCATTTCTGAATGGTGTACTGGAAGAAGAGGTGTATCTCGAACAACCACCAGGATACTTGAAGGGTGGAGAAGAAAAGAAAGTGCTAAGGTTGAAGAAGGCTTTGTACGGACTGAAACAGGCACTGAGAGCCTGGAATACCCGCATTGATGCATATTTCAAGGAGGACGGTTTTGAACAGTGTCCCTATGAGCATGCCATATATGTTAAGAAGAAAGGTGATGATTTATTGCTTGTAGCTTTGTATGTTGATGATTTGATTTTCATGGGGAATAGTGAAGAGATGGCACGAGAGTTCAAGAAGAAGATGTCGAGAGAGTTTGAGATGACTGATCTCGGGTTGATGAGATATTTTCTCGGTTTGGAAGTTAGACAGGACGAATATGGAATATTTGTGTCTCAGGAGAGTTATGCGAAGGGAATCCTGAGGAGATTTAAGATGGCGGATTGTAACCCGGTTTCAACACCTATGGAACCCGGTACAAAACTTTCAAAGTATGATGGAGGAGAACGAGTTGATCCGAGAAACTATAGAAGTTTGGTCGGATGCTTGAGATACTTGACGTGTACGAGGCCAGACTTGTGTTTGAGTGTTGGAATTGTAAGTCGGTTTATGGAAGAGCCGAGCTATTCTCATTGGAAAGCGGCTAAAAGGATACTGAGGTACATTCAAGGGACGATCACACAAGGACTTTACTATTCGAAGTCGGAAAATTACAGATTGAAGGGTTACTCGGACAGTGATTGGTGTGAAGATGTGGATGATAGGAAGAGCACGGCTGGCTATGTATTTTTCATGGGAAACACAGCGTTTGCCTGGATGTCAAAGAAGGAACCAATTGTGACTTTATCAACATGTGAAGCCGAGTACGTTGCAGCGTCCTGGTGTGTGTGCCATGCAGTGTGGTTGAGGAACTTGTTGGAGAAGCTGGAGCAAGTTCAAGTCGGTACGACCGAGATCCGGGTAGATAACAAGTCGGCAATTAAGTTAGCGAAAAATCCGGTTAATTACGAGAGAAGCAAACATATTGATGTCAGGTTTCATTTCATCCGAGATCAAGTGAAAGAGAAGAAGGTGGAGTTGAGTTATGTGACGAGCCGAGAACAAGTCGGAGATATATTCACAAAGCCACTGCCGACGTTGCTGCTGGAGAATTGCAAGAAGATGATGGGAATGAGAGATGGAAGAAATATTTAAAGTTTATGGGGGGATTTTGTTAGGATAAACGTTTAAATAAATATTGTTTTATGTAGTTTGAATTTTAAAAGGAGTAATATGGATAGATAAGATATGAGGAAAGATAAGATATGAAAAGAGATATTATAGAAAGATATTAGGAAAGATATTGTTTAGATTTGAATTTGAATTGTTTTAGGTTTAGGGTTTTGTTGCTTATAAATAGCACATTATGTAAAGAGTTCTATGTGACTTTGGCAGACTATTATTAATAATATTAGAGAGTTTCCGCCCCCAGTAAATTTGTGTATGTTTGTGTTTGTGTGAGTGCACCAGTGAGTATGTGATAGTGGGCCTGAAATATCACGACGAGTGAATTTGTGATATCAAAAATAGCTAAAGTACACAAACCACTTTGTTGATTGCCCATACAAATTATAAGCTAGTTAAACTAAGACAATGAAAGTTAACTTACAATTACTAGAACATTAGAACATGGACTAATAATATATATATATATATATATATATATATATATATATATATATATATATATATATATATATATATATATATATATATATCACCTCAACGTTGTTACGAGTGTGATTGCATAATATTCGCTTTGGATGGCAAAGAAAATAAAAATAAAAATAAAAGCAAAAACCTTGACTGGAGGAAAATGATAGTTAAAGACAGAATCACAAGACAAGTTATTGGTATCAGGTGTCAAAATAAAAAATAATAATAAAATTACAATTGCTATTTTTTTATGTTTCTGATACACAAGCAGCATAAATGATTTGTTGCTTGTTAACTTTGTAGTTTATACCTTATCATCATACTCGACAACAATGTGGCATTATTTCACTATATCAATGTCCGAAAACTCTATAACAGTTTTTTTTTTGGCTCTTGTAATTAATTATCTCCTTTTTAAGTTTTACTCCTTATACTAAAAAATTTTAAATTTTAATCCATTTTTTCGTGATAGTTTATTATGGTCAAGAAATAATACTTTAGCTAATTTGTCTTGACCTTGTATCTTTTTGGCTTTTTATTGAGAGTGTTATCGGTCGAATTAGATAATTAATCTCCCACGAGGTATAAAAGTTATGGAAAAGGTTTTTTTTTTTCTGAATAGTTATGGAAAAGGTTTTACTTCACTTAATAGAGTCTTTTTTATATACAAAATTATGAATTGGACTTTAATTAACATGTTTAACGGAATTAACTATCTATCTATTATTTTTATTGAGATTTGTTGGTTTGTATATACAAAAGCCAATAGGCTTTTTTTTTGTGCGGTATACTAGATTTCTTTTATGGAAACTAGATTTTTTTTATAGTAATACTAGATTTGATTTTTTAAGAGTTTATGTGGAAACTTTCTATTAATAGAAGTTCTTAAAAAATACATTTTCTTATAAAATAGAAAATAAGTAATTATGTCTTCAACTTTTTTTATTGGTGAGATTATGTCTTCAAGTTAATCTAAACTTGCATAGTTGCGTGTAAAAAAGAATTAATACATACATGAGTAACTAAACTTTGAATATAAAATGTTATATTACATGTGTGCTATGAATATATCATTTTACCTTTAAAAAATCAATATATCTTTTAATGTGACAAGGATTGTTACTCAAAAGAGAGATTGGGAATAAACTACAAATGTACGAAAAAAAAGTTAAAAATATCATACAATAAAAATTGATTAATATAGTAGTTATGCCTAATTATATTATTGATTATTTTAATACTTATGCCTTATTATATTATTTATCTATGACTAATGTTCATGCTTAACGATCACAAGAAGTCCTGAAGCTAGTTCAGAGTTCAAGACACAATGATGATTTCTCGTATGTGTAACCTAGCATATAATTAATGGGGTCACATTTATTTATTAAACGTGATTGGTCCTAAAGAAAATATGTCCACTTGTCTTAAATCAAACAATTCATAACTCCTCAAGCATTGATGCTTGCTTGGTCAGACCATAATCAATTGGTATACAGGCACTATGGTCAATGACTCTATCTAGTTGAATGGCTTATAACCCTCCAAATGATGAGCCTTAACAACATGCACCCTTTATTGTTAGCCTAGCTGGCCGAATAGTCCACAACCAAGTTGAATGATCCATCATAAGCTTTTCCAATACATCATTAGGGTAATACTGAATTTCCGCAATTACCCTCTACTATTAGGTTTATTATTTTAAAATACATTTGGCATTTTGCTTGTTCCTGCACCGTTCCTGCACCGCGTTTTGCTTGTTCCAACCTTGTTCGATTTCGTTCTTCGACACACCATCGACGTCTGTGGCCACATTGTCTTCTCCGATTGGTGGCAGCTCTTGTGAGGTGAGTTATTTTTTGTTTTGGTCTGTAAAACGAAGTAGGGGAGAGGATACGGATTCGAGAATCTGTAAGCCTCATACAGATTGACCAATCCGTATGAGGCTTACGGATTGTGTAATCCATAAGACTCATACGGATTGGTCAATCCGTATGTGTATTTTTAATTTTTTAAAGACTTTTAAAATAATTAAATTAAAAATAATTAAGTAATATGTACAAAAAAAATATTAGAAAGTGAAAACATAATTTATCATGTACTGATTTACATATGTTAAGTCCATATTTCAAGTTAGGAATGTTTATTGACATGAATTGTTGGACAATTTCGATTTTAAGAATTTTGGTTGGCTTTTATAAACAATTTGTATAGTATGATTTGTTGTATTACATGAATTGAATATCTGTTATAGGTTGGTTTGGTAAGAATTGTATTTGTAAGCTGAGTATGTATGTGAATCATAGTTGTTGAACCCATTATAAGTTGGTTTGGGTAGAATTGTATTTGTAAGGTGAGTATGTATGTGAATTAAAGTTGTTGAACCTGTTATAGGACCCACACAACATTGTTTATATGTTCAGTCTCTAAATAGGCAAATCCAGGTGAAAATGTCATCCCATTAGGTGTCATACTAACAATATCAAGTAAAGAAAATCTATACTTGTTTGTTTTGATAGTACTATCTATCAAGAACACTATATATATGCATTGCTTAATTGTATTGCATATGGATGTGTCCAAAATAAGTCACGTACAACATTTTTATCCTTCAATCTATGTCAATGAATATACATGTCGCGTTCAAGAAATTTCATTAGTTGTTGCATTTCAGTATTATTGCCTCTTGTACGCGTCCGGTATGCATATTTTGTATTGTATACTTGCTTTAAAGTTGTATAATTATTGTCATTGTGCTCCTTCAAAGTTAAAAGAATATTCTTTAGTTTCACCATCGACCTTATCATATCACCAACAATGATCTTCTCCTCCTCAGTTAATCGACCAGCATATGGATGTCCATATAATGACTTAGTCAAAGCATGATTATGATTGCCACATATTAGTTTTACCATCCACCCTTGACCTCCTGAAACTGGTTTACTTCGCAGCTTAAAAAGATACTCACATTTTCTAGTACTAGTCGTTGAAGGTGTGAAACCTTTTTTTCAATGATCTATACTTTCCAAAAAAATCAAATAGTGTATTAGAAAACCAAATGGTATGTGAAGCACATGCCCTAAGTCTAAAGGCATGACAACTTTATTGTTGGCCTTCTTGGCCCCACAGCCAAGCTGAACAATCCATCCCTTAAAGCATTGAGCTTGAAAGACGTGAATGTTTTATGGTGGGACTTACCAAGTCAAATGATCCACAATCCTTAAACCTTAGACTGAAAGGCATGAGAGCTTTATAGTTGACTTACTTGACCAAACAAACAGTTCACTTGTAAGAATTTTTCTTTTTACAAACTTTTTATAAACCATTCAAAACAATTTAAAATGTAAATAAATTGTTGCGTAATTAAGGAATATTTTGTACATTGTTAAGTGCTTTTGAATTTAAGTAAAAAGAAAATAGCTTAAAATATAGTATTTCATACGTCCCAAAATAAGTGTTGTAATTAAAACAAATTATTCCAAAATAAATGTCATGTTAATTTTTTAACGTAATATTAATTATTTTTTCGTTAATATCTCTTATGGACCAATTGATTTTAAACTTATTTGTTGAAATGAAAATCATTTTAATAAAATAAACTATTTTTTTTGTCTTAATTGCTTCTCCTTAAAAAAATAATTTTCTTATTTATTTTAAGAAACAAATCGTATCTACTTTTTAAAAACTGTACTTATATAAAAAAACGTTTATTTTAAAGTTAATTTTTTAAATTTAAACAATTTCATCTGGTAAGTATCACTTTAACTTTTCAATGTAATATTAATAATAAAATTAATTTTATAAAATTATTATTCTCTTTTATATATTTATTAGTTTTTCTGTGTAAAATAAACTATAACAAAACTTACTTTGAGATCAAGACTAGTATTTAAGAGAAAATAATTAAAATGATTGAAGAGTTGCTTTTATTACAAAAATTTCACGTTGTGAGGCCAAAGGCAAGAAAAAGGTATTAGTCATTGCCAACTAGCGAGTTTTGTGAAGGTAAGGTATAGCCCCAGCTATGATTCTTAACCATAATGTTAACTTGGGTCTTGTAGTATAATTTTCCTTTTTCTTTTTGGCATTCCTGGCATTATTCCCTTGGTAGCTAGGTACAGTGCTTCATTTCTCATAAGTTACGTCCAAGCATTACTTTATTGATAATTGATGTTGACCATCTGAAAAAAAAATTAATGCGTTGGAAGACAGGAAAATTGCGATGGAAAAATGTGTATTAACAGATGTTTCCCTATGTGGCCTGCATGACAGCTCTCTGTTTTCATTTCTTCTTTTTCTCCCCTTCCTTTCTGTTCTACTTAAATCAATTGTCTAATTCAAGTAATTAGTTGAATAATTATATTATTAATTAAAGCAATACATGTACTTCATCAAGTGTTTATCAGTATTCCAATTTAAACATGAGTTAGGGTTTTTAAAATTGCTACATTTATAAGAAAATTGCTATGTAACTTGAAAAATTGACTCGAATTATTAGAAATGATGTAACAAACACACATGAAATTGTTTTCTTTTTTGAAAATGACATAGCACACGAATTTAAATGTTTTTTTCTCTAGAAAATAAAAAAACAGTATTATATATATATGATGAAAATGATGTAGGAACATATAGATACTAGTAACCTTCCATTATCAATAGGTTAGATTAAATCCCTCCATATGCGAATATAAGCAGTAATCTTTCCATCTCTAAAATGTAATAAAAAAAATTAGTTCAAATAATTATCAATTTAGTTTTTCAATATAACATTTATTATTTTTTTTCACTTATAATTCTTATAATATGAATGATGAATAATAAAATCTATAAATGAATTAATGATAATATAAAATTAATTTTATAAAATTACTATTCTCTTTCATTTCATTTGTATAAAAATAACTTAAAGTAATTATTGTTTTGAAACAGATGAAGTATTTGTTAAGCAATATCTATAGATTTTATGAATATTCAGACATATTTATGGATATTTAGATAAAATAAAAAATGAAAAAGTAAAATAAATCAAAACAATAATAAATTGTTTTGAATTGTTTATTAAAACTATAAATATGTTTATGGATTTTTTTAAAACTATAAGCATTTTTTATTTCAGAAAAAAATGGATGTTTATTTTTTACACATTTTAAAGCAATTTTTGGTTTGTAGGGTAGTTTTTATGGCAACTTACTTTATACTCCCTCCATTTCGTATTGATTGTCACTTTATCGTTTTTTTTTTTTCATATTGATTAACGTTTTCAGTTTTCAATGAAATATTAAAAAAAATTATCCTGATTTTTCCTTGACACCTCCAACTTTAATTAAGTAATTATTTAATAATTTTTTACTACATGAAAGTTTATATTTTTTTTATCCGACATGAAAGTTTAAGTTTATATAACATCCTTTCTTTAAGTAGAATATTTAAATTCCTTCTAAAAAATGTAGAATATTTAAATTAAGAATAAAAATTAAACTCTGAATCACTAATAAGTTAGAGTGATTATTAAGAAATTTTTAGTTGTGTATCACACTAGTAGTCACCGAATTGGGCTACTTATGCACCTAGCCCGGAGAGGGAGAAGTGGAATTTATTGTTGGGTTTGAAGAAAAAATGTGGCTATCTAGTTTCTGCTCAAGAAACAAAAGATTTGGAAGATTTTGACTATATTGCCTTCATTAATTTATGATGAGATAAAAAGACTAATTCTATTGGGCAATTTAATGAAAGTCCATAATAGTTTGATTTTAAATTAAAAATTTCGAAAGTTTTAAGTCAAATATACTTAAAAATTTAAGGAAGACATGTACTGATAATGACAAGACTTCTAATTTCAAGTTGGGTTCATTGAGTGGAAGCCCAAAATTTGCATCACAGTATCCAGTCTCAATCCAATTTAATGTCTTGCGTTCTTTTAAAAAATACAACTTTTTTTAACCTAGGTATTATTAATAATAACTTTTTTTAAAGTTAAATCTATTTACACATAAAAAATGATACAACTACTAAAGCCCAATGAAGATTCGTGAACATAAAAATAGTTTGGTGAAAAGTCATTAGAGAAATATGGGTTTTATTTATAAAGACTTATAATGTGGTGAAAACGATTGATTCTTTGGTTTTACATTCTTTAAAATTGCATTAAAGTTTTTCCAAAAACGGTATCAATGTTTTATTTATTTTTTCTTTCCTGGAAAACAAACAGAAAGAACAAGAAAAGAAAACTAATGGTATATTTAGTAGAAAGGAAAGAAAATATAGAGAAAGGAAAGCATGAATAACTATACAATTTATTTTGTTTAGATTAAGAAAAAATGGAAAGAAAAAAGAAAAAAAATGATTTATAGAAATAAAAATTTAAAATTTTCTTTTCTTTCATTTTTCTTTCCATTCAAATTTCAAATTTTTTCTTTTCTTTTGTCTATCTTTCTCTCATTTCAAACGTAGGGTAAAAGCAAAGTGGCATCTACATCAGCAGCAATGTAATGAGGAGGATCCTCCGAGACCAGCACTTGCTGCACACGCCGCAACGCATCCTTGGCAACAATATTCTGGCTTCTTAGAATATGTCTAAATGAAGCAAGCCTTGTAATATCCAGAACAATACATGCATATGCATGATCCTTGAACCCAGGTTTGGAGATCAATCTGACAGCTTCTCCAGAATCAGTTTCCATAATAATGTGAGTCCGACCTTAGTATAAGTTTGCGATAAATCTCACGTCGAATAAAAATAGAAAAGTGAAACATCATATATATATATATATATATATATAAACAAATAAAAGACTCATAAATCTAAATTTTAAAATTTTGGATTAAAGTGTTATGTAAAATTCACGATTCTTTATAATCATGTAATTTTTTCTGGATATTTATCTCCTAGGTTGCACAAGACAACCTTTATCCATGGTATCTTCAAGACATGCACAAATAGCAGAAGCCGCTCCAAGACTCAATGGAAACCCAAAAATGAACTCCCTTGGTAATCCCATGACGTTGCATTGCTCCATCGACATTTACTTTGATCCAATTCTTCTTTGGAGGAACCCAAGAAATGCAAGAAGAGGAAGGAATGCCAGCTACTTTGTAAGTTCCCATGATCAGAAAAGGAGAAACTCCCCTTCCAAAACAAGATGGTGTTCTTCCCACTAGCTTTGAATTACTCGTCCAAATAGCGTTGAAAACATAATTTTTCCGTCTCCTCCAAATCTGATCCGTAACGACACCGAATAACAGAGGCCACTCAACATCTAAATAGGGATTTGTCACCAAATTCCACATCATCCAGGACGAGTGCTCACCTGCAAAAAAGAACTTTGTTTTAGTCTTTATTTATTGTTAAAAATAATATTATTTTAAACACATTGATAGTGTGTGATTTTACACCATTATTCATTGTAATTTCTAACAAGGTTCTTAGCTTTTACAATACTTACTTGGAAATAATCTCTAATTAAATTGTGTAAAATTGGTACGAAACATAAAAGTCAAACTCATAAAAAAAAATAGTCTCACTCATTATCCATGTAAAAGTGAGTAGAAAATTAAAATAAAACATTTATGAGCAAAAGGCTAGATTTTTTAATAAATATTCGATACATTTAATATATTTATAAATTTATTATTTTTACCGTAATTATCTCAAAAAATTATATTAATCATAATTTTTATTCATTAATATATATATATATATATATATATATATATACACTAATAATACTTAAAAATTAAACTTAAAGTTTAATAGCCTTTTTTATTTTATTTTCTATCAATTCAATAGGATGCTAATATTTTATTAACAATGAGGGTAATAAGTCAAATTTGTTCTTAAAGATATAATGTAATAATAAATTCATTCTTAAAAAATGAAAAATAAAAATTTAATTATTAAATGAACAAAAAAGTGTCCCAAATCATTTTATAATTAAATTATAATATTTAAGGATTAATTTGAAAATAAGTAATATTTTTTAAGAATCAATTTAATATCAAGTTAAAAGTTTAGAAATTAATTTATCATTAAATATCTATAGGACTAATTTGTATTATTTCAATTTTAAAACTAAACTCAAAATATTATATTCCAATTTTTTATTTTATTTTATATTTTTGTTTATTAATAAAAAAAGAAGTCTAAACTAAAGTGTTGGGGTTGGGGGGTTGGGGTTTTCTTCTTTGAACTAGTCACTACTCACTACACACAGTTCAGGGTCACTGGGTTGCTGAACCTCAACCACGTCCATGGCGTCTTCAGTTTCATCTTCTGAGGAAAGTAATTGGGGCAAAAGGGTATCCGAAAAGGTTCTTTCTCTCTACACTTCTCTTCCCAAAAAGGGCAAACCTCAAGGCCGTGAGGTCACTGTTTTGGCCGCTTTCCTTCTCTCTTCTCCTTCCGATGGTTCTCTTCTTCCTCTTTCCATCACAACAATAATTACCCATTAACCAAATTTCACTTTTTTTCTTCTCATTTTTCTCAAAAAAATCTTCAGGTTAAGGAATTCACTTATTTATTTTTCCATTAAGATTTGAAGGTGGTTGCAATGGGAACGGGGACAAAGTGCATTGGACGTTCTCTCTTGCGAACTTGTGGTGATGTTGTTCATGATTCCCATGCTGAAGTCATTGCTCGAAGAGCCTTGATGAGGTTCATTCCTATCTTTTTGAAATTGCTGTGTTTAATCTTTTTTAATGAGCTTTTTACATTTTGTATCATGATTATACAATAGTTTATATCCATAAGATGTGTCAATTTTGAATGTTGATAGTATATAATTGTCATTGTTTCATGGTCATGTTCATTGATATATGCTAGGCTTAAATATGTTTTTGTTCCATGTAAGTTAAAGTTTTTTAACTTTTGGTTACTGTAAGTTCATTTTTCTAATTTTAGTTCTTGTAAGTTTGTGCATTTTCAATTTTGATCCCTGTAAGATATTTTGTTCATTTTTAATCCCTTTAAGTTTGCATTTTTCAAATTGTGGTCCTTATGAGCGTGAACTTATGGAGACTATAAATGAAAAATTTAGAAACTTACAGGGACCAAAAACACATTTAAGCCTATATGCTATTACATGCGTTTTACTTAAACTTTTTAAAATTGTAATGTAGTGTATTACTACTCTTTGTGATGAATTCATATAAGGATAAAACTTGTATACAATTCCTTTTTGTATTATTCTCCAATCAGAATTGGAGTTTACATCGTTAATATGCGTAATAAATGTTTGCATTAAAGAATTATGTAGATTAATGAGGTGAAACTCTAATTCTGATTGGAGAATATTACAAATAGCTCCCATGGAATGGAACTATATATAAGTTTTGTCCTAATATAATCTCTTGCTATGTGAGGAGATGTTATTTCATTTGTTTCTATTCACACCAGGTCCTTCTATACACAGATTCAACATCTTACTAGTAGTAAGCATGCACCTAGCAATGGAGGGAAACGGTTCAAACTTGATGATGGCAACTTGCCATTTGAGTTGGATCCAGGGTGTCTTAATAAAGGGAAATATACATTGAAAAAAGATTGGAAATTACATATGTACATATCCCAGTTACCATGTAATTTATCTTTTTCTCCCATTTACTCTCTTTAGTCATAAAAAATTTTCATTTAGTTGTCACTGTATGTGGGTTAGGTTCAAGGGTAACTGCCTTTTGTGTTCCATTTTGTAGGTGGAGATGCTTCACTGAGCTGGCATGTCTCTCCTTTGGAAACTGCAGTTTTAGGAGAAAATGATTCAACTTCACCTTTGGGTAAGCTATTCAATTCCATGGTTAAGTTTTACAACATTTTATATAATATAAATTATGAAATGGCTAAGGTCTAGAGGAACCTTTAACAGATGCGATTAAGAAAACATTCAAACAACTAAGATTGGGTGAACTCTTTCCTTCTATAATTCAACGATTGCACGTTGACTGCAATTCTTATCAAATTTGATGTATAGTATTTATTTATTTTTATATTTGATGGATATTTACCATTGAAAGATTGGCTGTTGTTTATTTTGGTCTTAGGAGAAATACTTTTGCCATTAATTCCAGGTAATGGATTAAAACAAAAGGGGATGGTCCAGAGGAAGCCCGGTCGTGGTGATACAACCCTGTCAGTTAGTTGCTCTGACAAGATAGCTCGTTGGAATGTTGTTGGTGTTCAAGGTTAGATATGCTTAAATCTGGGTTGTTTGAATGTTGGTAGTTTTTGCTTGAAAATCAGTTGTGAAGTGACATATTCCTGTTATGCAACAACAATTTAACACTGCACATGAAGCATCATTGACACTAACATTCATACTGGTGCTTGCATAAAATAAAAAAACTATGTATCCCATTACTCAGAGGCTCCTCGTTGTGCGAATGTAAGGGGGAGGGATATTGTACGCAGCCTTACCCTTGCATATGCAAAGAGGCTGTTTCCATATTCGAACCCATGACCAACAAATCACCAAGGCACAACTTTACATGAAACATCATTGACACTAACATTCATACTGGTGTTTGGATACATGTAAATATTTTACATCAACTATACTAGGTCAGTTGGGTGTATGATTCTGACATTTGTTTCATATTTACTATTTTTTTTTACAAATCTTGTATATTTTTATACTACTAGGGCCTAATGTATATTATTTTATTGCAAACACAATGGTGAGAATTGAGGTATATCATTGGCTATCCCAAAACAAAAAGTCGATTTCGCAAATTACAGATTTGTGTTGGTGTGATAATGTTAAATGTGTAGATATGAACATGAATTAGAATAGTGTGATTTTATTGTAATTTCCATTGTGAAAGTCAAGTGTGACATTGTTTCTCTTATTCCAGGAGCTTTGCTTTCCTACTTTCTTCAACCTGTATATCTTTCTTCAATTACTGTTGGTCTGCCCCTTGACATTCCTGAGAATTTTCGTTTGGAGGATAGCTTGAAAAGAGCTTTGTATGAACGTATGCTTCCCCTATCGAATGAACTGACATCTCCGTTTCTAGTGAACAAGGTCTGTGGAATATTCAGTTCTTAGTGAGAAAGAAAAGTGTGTTGTAGGATGCTAACTTTTATGTATTTTTTCATTTCATAGCCTATATTTCATGCTGCACCAGTACCCCCAAAGGACTTTCAGCAATCTGAGAGTGCTGCTAACACTTTAACATGCGGGTACGTACAATCAGATGTTGGAAAAATGTAAAGTTAATGTAGCTTTATTATGGATCGATGTTGCATTTATCCGAATGCATAACTTTGCAGATATTCAATATGTTGGAATGAATGTGGCTTGCATGACGTCATCATGGGAACTACTGGAAGAAAGCAAGGCACCTCTGCAAAAGGGGCACTCTACCCATCGACACAGTCATCTTTATGCAAGTGAGTGCAAGTGAGTACTGTGGAAATTTTATTTGTAAAGCACTAATAATAAATTATTATTTTTTCAGAAAGAGGCTGTTGGAGGTTTTCTTGTCACTGGGACTGGAAAATTTGATCGGTTCTCTGCCCAATGGGATTACTTATCGAGAACTTAAGGTATTCTTGATGTTCTTCACATTCTCTTTTTTTGTGATGCCCTGACTTGTGTTGTCTGATATAGTGATATAGGTCATGTAAAGTTTATATGGCAAGGAATAAGAAACAGACTTTGATCCTATTTGGATAAACTTTTCTATAAACATTTATAGGAAAAGAAAATAAGAAGGAAGGAAGAAAGAAATAAGGCAGTTATATAATGATGTAACAATTAGTGTGTGATCTTTTATGTGTATGGAGTTTTTGGGTTGGTTATTCATTGAGTAGCTTTAGTAATTGCTGAATGGAGGAGAATCTTGTTAGGGGAAAAAAAATATTGTATTGTCCATGTATTGTTCTGTAATTCTGGCCTAATAAAAACCACTTGGTTTAAGTAATAAATACATAATTAATAGTGTTCACTGTTGAGTTTGTCTCTGCAAATAGAGTGAACAAATGTTTATGTTATGCCATTTCCTAACTTTGTTTTGCATGATTAATCATTTGCAGGATGGAGCTGAAGAATATCATTTGGCTTCCAAAATTTTTAAAAGGAAGGCACCTTTTAACAAGTGGTTCTTGAAACCCTTGGATTGTGAGGCATTCCCCATTTCAGAATAATACCTTTTAATTATTTGTCTAAAGCCCATCTTTGGTTATGTCAATTGAATTGGATGCAAGAATCCAACTTCTGTCTATTGGCACACGCTCCTTGTCTGTAAGTTAAGACCTGGTTGCACCTCCAAAGACAAGGATGGAGATCACCTGCATTTTTCTTTCATATTTATTTACATTAATATAAAGGTATTTTGTGACCCCTAGAATATATAAAAATAATATATTTGTTTTTCACTTACTTTTTTTACTCAACATACTTATGTTTCTTTATTCATAGGAAAGTAGTATTATATATGTTGTACATATAAAAATTTAAATTTTCTTTACTAAGTTATATCTTTTGTACTTATAAAGGAATATTCTGGTCGATCACCAAGATTTTTTTAAAACTTCTCCGGGGAATCTACTGTCACTCATAGGTGGATTGTTTCCTCCCATAAATGATTTTTTCATACGCACAAATCAGGATATTTTTTTACCAAGTGCTTAAGGAGTTCAAGTCTCAGCCACTTGAACCAACCATTGTTGGTAAATAGGTTATGCACTAATAGTATAAAATAATAAAATAATTTATACTGTAATTTAATAATAAACTACCATGTATTGTAATGTTTTTTGTTATTATTTTTGTGGTGGGTGAAATGTATGTATATTTTTACTAATTTAAGACAAATCTGGAAGTCCTTATTAAAAAAAATGTAAAAATCAATTACCACCATTACAGCAGTTGGGCCCCTAGCTCTCAATAAACTTTGCCACTCTAAGACCACTTGATGAATGATGATCCACTAGAAACCTCATACAGGTCGGCAATTACTTCCTGCACCCCCAAGTTGCATCCTGCACCCTGATCTGGGATGCAAATCATTCTGGATTGTAAAATTACACTCTAGATTAGACTTTTCTGGAAAGGTTAAAAACGTGTAGAAAGTAATTATGGAGATACAGGAAGCAATTGCCCACAAGGTCCTTGGGCATAGATATCTCAGTTTAATAGTGTGCTTAGATTACCTTCAATTGTACCAATTCCAAAGTTCATGTTGAAAGCCAAACAAGTATCAAGTAGTTACTTTTACTTTTAGTCACATCATCATTTTGGGTGGAAGAACTGATTCTCGTTGAGTTCCAAACCAGATATATAGAATTAAAAAGGAGACAGCATATACAAAAAGCATGGGGCCGTATGAAACTTTTTTGCAAAAAAGTTTGGCAAAATGGCATATGGAGTGTGACTCGGATCGAATTGATGTCCAAAAATCAAAGTCAATTTGTCGTTTGCATAATTTCTTGATAGTTTGGTGTTAATGTCTAGTAACTAGTTACTCTACACTTGCAGTCAATTAATAAATATCCAAAATAGGCAGAAAAAATATTACTTCATCTCATCAATCCACGATATTGTATTACCTGATGATCAATTATTAACCAAATTTATCGGAGTAATTGTAAAAGTAACTACACAAAGTGGCATCCACCAAATATATTTGTAATTGTAATGCTTTTTAGTCTTAATGTACATTGGTTCTCCCCTCCTCCTGGGTCTGGGATCACCCATTCTAGCAACATCTACAAAGTCTCGAGTCTTTAATTGATATTAATCCCCCCATTAGGCTAAAAATTCTTCACGCATGTAGGTCTTGTTAGATAGTTTAACGCTTACACTCCTCAAAAAGGGAGCAAGAAGAGAAAATTTAAGAGATTTTTTTAGAACGAAGAATATTTTATATCGAAGGAGATTGTATTGAACCTTGGCTTGAAAAAGAGAAGAGAATTTAAACAAAATTGAATATGGAAGAGGGTGCAGTGAGTGAAGCTCTTACAAGCTAGATAGTTATTTTAATTTATAGATGCCTAGAATTAAAGGACATTTAATTTGTCATTTTGAAAATCCTTGTTAAAAGTTAACATTGACACTTGAATGTTTATCTGCAATAGTGTAACGCTCAAGAATAAGTGAGCACGTGGTTTGTTGAACTATAGAGGAGGCTATAGGCAGAGTTCGTAGATCTTAACCTAATAATACTCTAATATATTATACTACTTTGCCTAATAATTTTGGTCCATTTTTGAAGTAATTGACCACTTAGAAGTAATTAACTACTGAAAATTGCTACGTACCTAGATTGGTATTCATCAGTTCACAATATCATTATATTATTATGTACTAGTAGAAACACAGGCACGGCATGCATTCAATTTTTTATTGTGCTATTGCATCAAAAATTAATATATTATAATAATTTTAATCATAATTTCTATATTCTGTTCAATAAATGACACACTTCAAATGAAAAAAATATAAAACAAACTGGATAGCGCAACTAAAAAAAAATAATTATCATAGGATAATCACAATAATTTTGGCTTTAAAAAATATTCTTCCTCCCCTTTTTTCATAAATTGTCTCTTTGTTAACAACGGCAATTTCCAACTGCATATCTCATGAAAGATCTATTAAATTAATTAAAATAATAATTAGTAACAAATAAAAGAAATAAAATATAGAAAGATGTGTAAGAATGAGTTGGCATAAAAAATTGAAGATAAATATATGAGAAGGATCATAGGAGAATGATAGTGAGAGAAAAAATATGCTAAGTATCAAAATTCTTGTCATTGAAAAAAATACTTTTGATCAAAATTATAGAAATAATAGAAAATATAACAACACTCAAATAATGAGAAGAAAAAAGGACACAAATGACTCCAAAGAGAAGAAAACTTAAAGCAATAATTAATAATCATCAATCATGAAATTCCAAAATTCCAAGTACACATTTAATAATAAGAACTTTCATAAAAGCAAAACAAATCTCCGTTGCATATCCTTGTACGAATTAAATAACCTAATCGATAAACAGAATAGTCAAATTCACATCCAAGTTGAAACAAAAGAAGAAGAAGAAGGAAATAATTAGAGGGAGAAAGCAACACATCGGTTATTGAAGAAAAAGAAAGTAAGAGTGAATTGAAAAAAGTATATAAAGATTGATTGAGAGAGAAGAAGAGTACGAAAGAAAAGGAAGTTTAGACTGTGGTGGTACAATTATTTTAGATAGTGTATATATATAAAAAAGAGAAAGTGTAATTTTTCACGTTTGAGATGATGAGCAGTTACAATTGGATAACTTTCATTGGTGAGAGAATAAATAAAAATAAGATAAAGATATAATATTAATTAGATGAAAGTAAAAATCACATTAAAGATTCTATTTCTAAGAAATGCAATGTGCTAATGTGTGTTTGACGGAAAAAAGTGGGAACGAAACAAAGCAATGTCCACAATTATATTGCACTATTATTTGTTTTCTTCTCAAAGATTCTATTTCGTTTGATAAAATACAAGAACATGGTGGTAGTTAGTGATTACTGACTAGTGAGATTTTTTGGAGAGTTCCATATAATAGACTCATTTTGAAGCGTTCAATTAATTAGACTTGGGAGTCTTTTTAATTGCCCCTTTGAATCGTTGGAATGGAAAATTACCCGATAAGGAGCAAATCATGGTTTTAAACGTGGAATAGCCTTTACAAAAAAGTTAGCATAAAATCAGTACCCCATGTTATTTCTTTTTATTATTAAACCCATAAATTATATAATAAAAAAAATCTTTGAGATGATTCTTTTAAATCTTTTACTTATTATTTAAGAGTGTAGTTTTTTTCTTCTTCCTTTTTCCCTCGTCTTACCTCTTGATGTAACATGTAACTGCATGTGTTTCATTCCGAATTTTAACATAATAATGGTTTAAATAGAACTATAACCGGAAAGTATTACATTTGAATAGTATTAAAATAAAATAAAACTCAGAATAAAAAAAGTAAAGCAAACAATAAAAATGACAAGAGTTTACAGAAAATAAAAATCATGTGTATTCTTTTTAAGTAGAATAATCTATTTGTAGATAAAAAATCTGAAAAAATACAAAAGATAAATAAAAATAAGAAAAGATCATAAAAAAAATATGTACATCCACACATAAATTATTTATAACAAATAGTTATTTTTACGGAAGTATTTTTAAGAGATATTTTTCAACAAGAATATTTTTTGCCTTTTCATCTTTCAATAAGAGCAATTTTAGAATTTTTTTTTAACCTTTTATCCTTTCCAATCTATCAATTTTTTCAAAATTAAATTTTAATATTATTTTGAAAGAAATCATTAATAGTTACAAATAATCTTGAATTATATTTTATTATCATATTCTCTTACTTTAAAAGGATTTTTTAAATATATATTTAAATTTAAAATAATTTATAAAAATAATAATTAAGAATAGAAATTATAAGATACATTATCATATATATACATCTATATCATTTTATAATTTTTATATATAAATTTTATATTTTTAAATATGCATGCGTTTGCATTAATATTCGTATCTCTCCGTAGATAAAAGTGATTTAACTCTAATTGACATAGACATTTTGTTTCTATCTAAGACGATATAATTTCCATTTTAATATATAATTGATTGTCCCAAGATAATGTGTTTCCTTATGTAAGGTTGGAAATCAGACTCATATTTGATAATTGATAAATATCTTAAAAAATGAACAAGCTAGTACACATACATAATAAAAACAAAAACTCCTGATAAAAAAAAGTAAAAACTCAGTTATGACATTTATTTAAAAAAGATTAAATTCTAGCTTTGAGAATTTGAGGAAGCACGTTCATATACATCCACAGTTTCTGAGTCCTGACTCAACCATAGTAACTCAAACTGCAACCAGCAATTAGAGTTTTTGATGAGAAAATAATACACCATCCAAAAACAATTGAGCATAGAACTCCAAAACCTAGGAGAAAAGAAGAAGATAGTGATCATAAAATAAAGTGAAGCATCATGGAAAAGGACAATGAGACGTATCTGAAGCTCTTTTGGGGGCGTTCGAATCATCAGAAGTCGTGTTTGCTGACGAAGAAGGGCAAAGGCACGGCACTTAGCATCATCGTCATTCTGCTGCTTTGCTTTGTAGCCACTTTCCTTCTTTTTACTATCTGGAATACGGTGAGTCATGCAAATTCAAATACGCATATACATAGTTTCTGCTTCTATATATATACATGTTTTTTTTTCCCTCGTAGCTAATCATTGTCATAAGATCAATTATGATAGGAACCAAGTCTCCTGATTTTTCTTAGCACAAGTATATATATTGTTTGGAGATAGCAATAAGGACAATTTTTTTGTTTAATTTTTGAAGTAAAGTGTAAATTCATATTTTAAGATTCTCATTTAATCATAAATTATTATTTGAATTACTTTAACATAAATATTTAATAATTTAACAATTTATCATACATGATAAATATTGATAAATATTATAATTAGATGACTATATAAATTATTTATTTTCCAATGTTACCGTACAATCATTTTTCCCTTCTAAAATAACTATGGTAGTCCAGACATTGTAAATTTTTTGTTTGAAGTCCACATTTGCAGGTCTTTCCATTCCAATCTTAATCACCCGAATAACCAAATCCCAAGAATTCCGACTTAGATGCACCCAAAATGTGACACAAACATGGTCAAGGGACTACCCCACTTCACACACCCCCACCAACTCCACCCGCACGTGCCCCTCATACTTCAGATGGATCCACGAAGACCTATGGGCATGGAGAGAGAGGGAGAGAGGGATCAGAAGGAAAATGTTGGAGGGTGCAAGAAGAAGAGCACACTTTAGGGTTGTGATTGTGGATGGCAAGTTGTACGTGGAGAAGTACAAGAAGGCAATTCAGACAAGAGATGTGTTTACTTTGTGGGGCATATTGCAACTATTGAGAATGTACCCTGGCAAAGTGCCTGATTTGGAGCTCTTGTTTAATTGTGATGATAGGCCTGTTATCTCAAAGAAGAGGTTTCAAGGCCCAAATGTTCCCACACCACCTTTGTTTAGGTATTGTTCGGATCAGTGGAGCTTGGATATTGTGTTCCCTGATTGGTCCTTTTGGGGATGGTAAGTTCTAAATCAACTTCTCTTCTTTGAATTTAAATATGTTGTTAGTCTTGTAAATGAGTCAAATTTTGAGTTTTTTTTGTTGTTGTTATTTTCAATCTTTATAAGATATAAAAATGATCTCTGTCATTGTTCAGTGGTCATGTAATATGTATTTAAATATGTCACATATATTAGTTTAGAGTTGTTGATATAATCACGTTATTACTAAATGTATAACTATGCTAAAAATGTACGTACATTAAGAAAATCATTTTTATATATGCGATCGATTGATTTCAACACTTGAAGTAAGAAGTTCTTAATTATTTTTATCTTGTACATAACAAAAATGTCTGCGGAGTAAAACAAATAATGAAATGCGTATAGATGAATGAGAAATTTGATTTAATTAAAAGTGTAAACAAAAAAAAGTTTATCAGTTCACTTTTTCATTTAACTTGTGTATAAAGATAATGATTCCAGGAGCAATATACTCTTATGTTTTCTTTTTATCTTTTCCGATTTGATCAATGAACACACATACATATATATTCATTTTTCAGTAAAAATATTTTTTTCTTTTCATATTATTTTTACTCTTATGTCCCTCAATTTAAGCATACTTTCAAGTCCCATCATCGTAGAGGTTCAACTTGCTTGTACACATAACTCAGATAGTTAGTCTATCTAATATCTTTTCCCATCTTGTAATCTGGATTTTCTTTATTTATAATCTATAATAGGGCTGAGATAAATATAAAGCCATGGAAACATGTCCTAAAAGAAATCAAAGAAGGGAACGAGAAGACCAAGTGGAAGGACAGAGTACCATACGCCTATTGGAAGGGTAACCCTTTTGTGACTCCAACTAGGAAAGACCTCATGAAGTGCAATGTCACAGAAAAAGATGATTGGAACACTCACCTATACATACAGGTTTTACATTATATTTTATCAATTCTTTGTCCACTAATTATTCAAGTCAAAGGCATAATTTATATGTTGTATATATGTTTTTGACACAGGATTGGGATCAAGAATCAAGTCAAGGGTACAAGAAATCCAACTTAGGAAACCAATGCACCCATAGGTATGCAATTTAAAGACCTCTTTAGGCATATTGAAATATGCATTAGTCTATTTATAAATAAATTATACATTAGTCTACACAAAATGATATGTGTGTTGGGCTTGGCACAGGTATAAAATATACGTAGAAGGATGGGCTTGGTCCGTTAGTCAAAAGTACATTTTGGCATGCGATTCTACAACTTTATATGTTAGGTCTCGCTTCCATGATTTTTTTGTCCGAGGCATGGTGCCATTAGAGCACTATTGGCCCATTAGAGACAACAGCAAGTGCAGGTCTCTTAAGTTTGCAGTGGAATGGGGCAACAACAACACTGATAAGGTCAGTTCCCTCTCTCTCATTTATTGTATGGTTGGAGAATATATGGTATCCATCAATTTTTATATGACACCCACTTGGGTTTTATTAATTTTTCTTTTCTTGTAAGTTGAAAATTTTAATTACGTGTCTCTTGAAAAATTTGATTTTTCACTTGAGAAATTACTGTATGATTCGAGACAATCATGCTAACAAATCCCTACATAATACTCATTAAGTTTGATTAATTCATTTTTATAAATTGGAAATTTTAATTATTTGTCACGTAAAAATTAATTAGAATCATATAATAAATTTTCTCTACACACTCTCATTATACATTTTTTTACTATTTTTCTAGCCTAGCTCAGTAGTGGCCTAAATGCATTAATTCAAATGTATAAAATATTTTCAATTATTCAAAAATGAATTAAGGTTATAAATATACTTTTTAAATTTTTAATACAATAAAAGGTTTTGTTAATATTAACCTTCAAAAATTATTTTAAACAACTAAAAGTAAATGATTTTTTAATTGAAAAATGTAAAAGTTTAATGAGTATTTTTTTCTCGATAAAAAATTTCTATCATAAAAAAATTTATTTTGTATGAATAGAGAATATTTGCTCTCAATCAATTTCTAAGCAACATGTAATTGAGTTTGTTCAATTTTGTAAATTAAAAAATTCAATTACATGTTATATAGAAAAATTGATTGGGACTATACTTTCTCTCATGATAAATTATCATGGTTCAAAATTATCATATTTGCAACCAATTTTTACAAAACATGTAATTGAATTTTATTAATTCTTTCTTGTAAAAGAAAACTCAATTATATGTAATGTGAAGTTAATAAAGATCACACACACACACCATATATATATATATTTTAGTATTGTTTTCTCGATATAATCTTTCTACTTTTATTGTAGACTTTACACCACAAAAATAAGTATAGTGCATATAAAAAATGACGTGTCTTACATTATTACCTCAAATTGGCAAGGCACAAGCAATAGGGGGAGCTGGTAGCAAATTCATTCATGAGGACATGGACATGGACTACATATATGATTACATGTTTCATCTACTGAATGAATATGCAAAACTCCAAAGGTTCAAACCAACTATACCTCCAAATGCTGTGGAGTATTGTCCAGAAACAATGACATGTGGTGTAGATGGTACACAAAGAAGGTTCATGGAGGACTCATTGGTGAAGTCTCCTAGTGATTCAAATCCATGCACTCTTCCTCCTCCATATGAGCCTATGAACCTACATGACTTTCTAGAGAAGAAAGCTAATTCAATAAGGCAGGTAGAAACTTGGGAAGACCAATACTGGGAGAATAAAAAAAGGGGACAATAATAGTATTGTGCGGATGAAGATTTTGTCATGTTTTCTTTTTATTTCTTGTTGTGACAAATTAAATGGCCTTTTTAGTTTTTATCTATGCATACCCTTATCTCCCCAATACACACACATGCAGGTGATGTCCTTGTCTTGTACACGTTTATATTTATCATCAAATCACATTCTTTTCTTTTGATTCCCTCCTTAACCTAAAGCTTGATTAATGTAATATAATTCTCACTAGATCAAATAAATAGTTTCACGTAAAGCACTACATCTAATAACTACAAGTTCCTTTTGCTCTTGATCATATGTATTTGATGACATTGTATATGTTTGGTATGATGAGGAGAAAATGAAAAGAGAGAAAAGTTTTGAAAAAAAGTCTGAATTTTGAAATGAAGAAAAAGTAAAAGAAACGATTTTTTTAAAGTCAAAATTCTTCTCTTTTTTTCTTTCGACCTAGCTTCTCTTCCATTAAACAATAAAAACATATATTTTATATCAGTTTAACACAAATTTTTACATCAATTTTTTCAAGGCCAATTTTAAAAAGTATTTAATATAAATTATACTGGTGCGTATTTTATTAATAAATAGAATAATTTATTTAAAACTCTTCTAAAAAAAGAATAATTTATTTAAAATGTATAGTTGCAGTCAAAATTGGTTTTGACTCGCTGATGACGTGTAGTCTTGGCTCTGTCCGAATAATATTCCTTTCAGGAATAACAGGTTTGATCTTAATAAAGTGATAAACTTGATTATTATAAGGTCAATGATGGAATTTCATTTTTCTTTTTCTTTTCTATTTTTAGTTTTTTTGGGAGCATGATAGAGTCTTTTTTATTTTTTCGGATTCTTATTCTTGTGTGGAACAATGTTGTTAGTTGTGTTATAATTTATTTTTAAAAATATTATAGCTATAAGGACATAAAGGAAAAGATAATTTCATATGTAATTTTACTCCTATTCAAAATATTTGAGTCGTATTCCAAACTATCACTTAATAAAATTAAAAAATATTTGGTAAAAAATAAATAAATCAGAGGATATAATTTAAATATTAGGCCACCTGTTATCAATATTGGATATAGATTTTTTCTGTAAAAAAAAAGTAAAAAAAGCCCATTGAATATTTTTTATCATTAAAACCCATTGAATATGGATACGGCACGACACTGATATATATTTATTTTTAATTATCTAGGCTTCCTAAATTAAAATTGAATAGTTAAATATGAGTGAGACTTTAGTGGGAGAATTCTTATTCAATTCTAACGGTGGACAATTTTTTTTTTTTTTTGGATTAACGATGTTTATGCACCATGAGCAAAATTATTATTTTTTTTAATCCAGCGGATTGAAAGATACCGGTTATCTTATCCAAAATAAAAAAAAAAAACATGTTGCTTGTATGCAATTCATAATAAGCTTATTATTCAGCTGAATGGTGTAAGGCTAAATAAAAAAGATTTATATTTAATATTTATAAATTATTATTATTTTTTTATTCTATGTAAAACTATGTAAGTTAAATCCTATAAATTATATGACATTTAATTATTTGTAGCATATTAAATTTGGGAGAAAATATTTTTTTAATAACGACAAATTATATATATATATATATATTTATCAATTTATATGTGTTTCACACACACATGTGTGACTGTGTGTTATTAAAAACACATTTTTCTCCCGAATTTAATGAATCATCATGCTGCTAAACTTTTATGTTAAAGCTTTAATTCATTTATTATCTTTTGTCATTATTTATTTGTCAATTGAAGTGCGTAACCAATGTACCAACAAAAAACCTTGACTGGGTAAGGAAATAAATTAAGGCTAAGTGGGTCCTATCCAGATAGAGGAACTAAACTATAACTCCACAACACAATCTCATTCAATCATTAATCCTCACTCGTGGATTTCAGTCTCGTTCACTTCCTCCCATATTTCATCCCACATTGCCTGTCTTAGTTATTAGAGTGTAGTTTATATATCTATTGAACAACTTCACTTAGAATCAATTGGTTTTAAGCTGAAATGTAACACAAATCATTTTCTTCATTGCTTTGAGTGGACTTTGGTTAATCATTATCAAATCTATCCTTCATTTGTAAGTGGGCATGTAATTGTGCACTTATATTATGGCTGATGTTATTTGAATCTGAGCTACATGGACCAATGTCTCTCCTGCATGTTGTGATATCTCAGTGTACGTATGGTTACTGGTTAGTTTAGTGCAACTGTGCAAGTTTTCATTTCGACCAATGTTTCGTGTTTAATTTTGATTCTTCATGTTATCTTTGTAGTTGGATGTGAGTGCAACTGTGCAGTACTCTTGTGAAGGTTGGAAAAAAAAATCTCAATTTGATGTATGGTATGCCAAGATGGTAGCCTACTGTTGATTATAGATTTGGTTTGAATTTGATATTGTTGTTCAATGATGTTCAAAAAAGAAAAAGCAAAAAGAGGATGGTGAAATTGGTTTGAATTTAAGGTATTTGATAAATAGAGCACACACATCCTTCTTGTTCAAGCTCAACCGCGCCAAATTTTCAGTTACGTTTGAATGGAATACATTGATTCAAAATGTTATCTAGGAGTCCACTCTCAAGATGTCCCTTTGATGAAAGACTTGTTGTACCTTTGTTTCGCATTAGAATTTAGATTCTTTCTTTAGAGATATTGAAAGGGCTCTTGGATTCATTTTTTCTCTCTTTCATGCGGTGATTCTTTATGCTAGCAGAACCAGGGTTTAAAGAGGAAGTTGCAGTGATGGATCCCCAGGATGAAGAAGAGATCCACAATTGTTTAATCAAGCTGGTTACCTTATTGTTCCTTACCTTTGGTTATCTTTCTAGTTACTGTCTTTAATTCAGCATCAATGCTAGTGAAGGGATTGATTGTGTTGTTGATATTGCATTACAGAGAAGTAATTCCCAAAGGCGGAGAAGGGATAAGGTTTACATTGGTTGTGGAGTGGGTTTTGGAGGTGACAGGCCTTTGGATGCTCTTAAGTTGCTTCAAAGAGTTCAAGAACTAAATTATCTGGTTCTTGAATGCCTAGCCGAGCGAACTCTTGCTGATCGTTATCAAATAATGATGTCTGGTGGTGATGGTTGGGTAAAATCAGTGGTGTCCCATCTTCTGGATTTGTCCCTTTCTCCTGATTTAGATGCTAGAAATCAAAGAGATAAATGGGTCAATGAAAATGTTAAGGTGGAGATATATGAAGTCAAGAGAATCCAGTCATTGAACATTGTTGTCAGAAACATGCTGGATGGTGGTGTCAACTGTTCTCGAAGAATTGATCGGCATGGAAAGGCCATTTCAGATCTCATTCTGTGTCAACAAGTTGTGTTGCTTCCTTGATTGTGTGATTTACTACTGATATGGAAATGTTCTCATGAATGGAAATGAACTAAGCATTGGAAAACTATGAAAAATTTATTGAAGCTTGGAACCGCTTTAATTGAAGTAGGACTCCTATATATAATTTTTTCATATTGAGTAGTGGGTGGGTTGGGGGAATCCATTTTCTGTTCTTTAATCTACACATCTTATGATAATAAATACAAAAGGTTGTACTGTTCCTGTAGCCACAACATCCCTTTAAAGATTATGTGTTTGGAAGCCTTTTGAACATTACATTATGTTGTTGGTTCTTTTTCTTTGTAATACACTACATAACTAGCTGCTATTTTATTTTTTTTAAACTTTGTTTTATAATTTGAGAACTAAGCTTTTTGGCTAGTAGAGATTTGATCAGAAGCTAGAGAAAGATGGACAAAAGACATTAGATATACCAAGAAGAGCACCAACTCAAGTGAGTTTAACTCAAGCTACACGCTTAAATTAGTAATATTAATTAACACAAACTATACTTGGAAGTGTTGATTTTTTTTAACCTTCCAACTAAATTTATGAAAAAATATGAAACACCCTTTGATGCCATGGTTAACACCTAATATTAGACCCAACAAATAGATTAAATATATTTTTAGTCTAGACAACATTTATTTTCCTTTGAAAACAATCATGTTCAAATCAGATAAGATTATTATAGGTGCAAAAATTCTCTTTTTGAATATTTAATGCAACTGTCTACCCAAGACTCAAACTTAAGACCCTTAATTAAGTTATAACTTTTTAATGCCAATTAATCTACATGTCTAATGATAAATTAATTAAATATTTAAATATACAAAAGAATTTGTAATTATTAATTTACTACATTCTCTCGGGTCATCAAAATCATTTCTAGGATGACTAATGTTTACCATTTTATTATTTAAGGAATAAATGGAATAATTTTACTTCTAAAAATTATCTTTGAAGTCTCCAAAATTATATGATTTGTATTATTTTACTACACATGTTAATGTATGACTCTATACCTAACTCTATAGTTAATTCACAGACTCTACAATATATCATTTTTTAATAATAGATAAATACATGTTTAAATAAGGGGATACAGAGCCACGGAGGAGGAACTATTTCCTTGTTTCTAGATTCAAGATTGGAGGATAAGAACTAGGAGCCTTACCTCTTCATAGAATGATCCAAACTAAAACATGTTAAAAATACGGTCTCTTAATTTATCAAATTCTATAAGGTTTGGACTATGCCATGATTACAATTCCAAACATTGCCTCATCTCTCTTAACATCCGTTTCTCTTAAAACTTCCTTTATTAATAACCCCATAATTATGAATCCACATTTTAGTTATACCAAAATAGTAAATGAAAGAGAAGTTGAGAATATCTATTTTTGTTGCACCCAATAATTTCCACCCATTGAAATAATGGTCAAATCCATCAACCTGTTTTCATTCCATCCAATTAGATCATATCCACAAATCACAACATAACATTTCCATTTTTGTTTCACATTATTTAGGGTCTCCAATCACTTGCAACCATTTACCGCCGGTAGCATATGTTGATATAAGTTACTTTTTTGCTTAGACATATCCAAGACTTTGTTCAATTCCCTTTTGTCTGAGGTGTGTGCATTCTTGTTTAACTCCTCTTTGTTCCTCAGACATCCCAGAAGGGAACAAAAAAAAACCCATAAACACAAGCAATAAAGGAGAGAAAACAAACATGTCATTCACAGGAACTCTTGATAAATGCACAGCATGTGACAAGACTGTCTATGTGGTTGACTTGTTAACACTTGAAGGAATTACTTACCATAAGAACTGCTTCAAATGCAGCCATTGCAAGGGATGTCTTACGGTACATATAGCTCTCCATTTTCTTGTTCCTTTTCTGGGTTATTCTCCTTTCAATGTTATTGGTGTCTCTTTGTAACATCACATACAATTGAAATGAAGGAGATCATGATTAATAGAGTAAAAGGTGATTTAGTTTTAATCATTGTACAAAATCTTAAATGGAATGCTACTTTTTATTATTATTTTATTTTCTGCTTTCATGATTTTGTGAAGGAAATAGTGAAAATAATACAATCATGTGTTTACAAAATTTACTTCATAAAATCTTGAAACAGGAGACAATATGAAAACAATGTTACAATCTTGTAATTATTAATGAAAACATATAAACTTAAAATGAAATGAAAACAGACCAAACATCTCTTTTGGCTTCTTAATTTCTGAGTTACAGAATAGTGAATTAAATTATTTAACAAGTTAGTGCTGTTTGAGAAAGATTAAATATTTTTTTGAATACAAAATAAGTTAATTCTAACACGCATTGAAGTAAATTGATATGATATTATTCATTCAAATAAAAAGTCATTTAAACATTGTTCCTAAATTGGGGGGTGCCAATGATATACTACTTAATGTTGGTCAGATGAGCACATACTCCTCAATGGATGGAATTCTTTATTGCAAGACACATTTTGAACAGCTTTTCAAGGAATCTGGAAATTTCAGCAAGAACTTTGGTAAGACGAAGACCATCTTTAATTTTGGCCAATCTTTTTGTGCTGTTATCATATTTCTCATATAATCCAACCTCAAAGTACAAGTAGGTGGGAAAATGTCACTTTCTGTTATTTATGCTAATGAAACTATGTTGTTTTCTTGTAAATGTTGCAGCAAAGTCTTCCGAGAAACAAAACGACCTGGTACGTACACTAATCCTACCTTGGCACATACTTTACATACCAATTATACTTAGTTTTACGAGTTTAATGATAATGACTACACAATATACACTCTCATTGTAAAATCTTTTATATTGTCAATCAATCAAAAATTATTGTTGGTATGATTTTTAAAGTAATTATTTTAAAAGTCAACAAACTTATCATATATGATAATTTGTGATTGGAGAATAAGTTAATCCACTTTATACTCTAATTTTATTACCAGTTTCTTACCTTGTGAATCTTCATGGGGCTATATATAATTATATATTCTTGTGTGTTCTCTTTCTAATATGCAATTTATCATGCTCATTAACAGAATAGAACCCCCAGCAAGCTATCTTCCATGTTCAGTGGAACCCTGGACAAATGCTCAGTTTGCACAAAAACAGTCTATCCTCTGGACAAGGTTTGTAATCTCATATCTTCGCCATGTAAAAGAAAACAAGTTTGTAATATCATAATTCTCAAAATTACTTTTATAGTTTTCTATTTTCACTATGTTCTGTACTTGAAATAGAAATGTAATGAAAACAATGTAACATTTTCGTAATTGAATATGAATACAAAAATTAAAAATAGAAATTTTTTTTCTCAGAGCAAACAACTCATTAATTTGAAATAACACCAATTCATATATTTCATCGAATCATTCGTAAATAGATTCCATTTGCTCTGTCCCTAAACCAAATTAGTATTTTATTTAAAAATTCTTTACTTTTAACAGTTTTATTTTGAAATGATTTCAAATCACTTGGATTAGGATATTAATTGGCTTAACAAAACTAACCATGCATGCTATGCATGCAAATTTGGTTTCAATTTATGAAAACAGATGACACTTGAAGGGGAATGCTTCCACAAGACTTGCTTTAGGTGTGCTCATGCAGGGTGCCCTCTCACACATTCAAACTATGCTGCCCTTGATGGTGTCCTCTACTGTAGGGTCCACTTTGCACAACTTTTCATGGAGAAAGGGAACTACAGCCATGTGCTCCAAGCTGCTGCACACAGAAGGACTGGTTCCTCTACACCTCCACTACTAGAGGAGCCATCACAAGAGCCAGCACCAGAATCTCATGAGGACAAAACAGAAGACACCTCTTGAATGAAATTAACATGAATATTGTTTTGAATTCCCCCCCACCCCCCTTTCTTTCAGAATATTGAGCAAGGTCTTTGGTTTATGTTCAGGAAAGTACTCTCAAAACATTTGTAACAATATCTTTTTGAGTTTCATTATAAAGTAACTATTTGAGAGGTTTGTTTATCATGTATTCAAACAAAAGATTTGAACAATGCAATGTGTTTTTTCCCCCCTTTAATTTGTTGCAGTTTTTATCTTATCCTGCAATCAAAGTAGTAAACAGTCATATAAATTCTCACACTAATTGCATTATTAAACTTATTCTAAAAATAATTATTTAACATAATTTGTCTATAAATTAGAATTATCAACTTAAATAATAAAAGTCTCAACTGACGTATATTCTCATTTTCTCAATTTAGCATGAGGAATACTAGAGTCAGGCTCTAAAAACATCCTCTTAAGCATATTTCCTTTTTCTTAAACTAGCAAAAAAAATATTTCTCTCAATAATTTCAAACTGTTATCGGTATACTTTTCTTAATCGTCCATCCTTTGCAATTTTAAAAGTAATCTTATATTAAAATTTAAATTATCCATTATAAATTTAAAAGATATTTATATATAAAAAATATTTATTTATTATGAATTTTAATTATGATATATTTTATATATTTAAAACATTAATTTATTATGAATTCAATTATATAAAAATAAATATTCATCCTATATATATATGCAATATATAGACTAAACTATTTTACATAAAAATAATCATTTTTATCTTAAATAAAGCATAAACATTTTCATAAATTATTATAAATAAATTTAAACAATTTAATATTATTTTATAAAATAAAACAATATTAATAAAATTTGTCGGACATTAGAATGAAGTGGAGAATATACCCCTGTATGAGAGAAACCTAAAATTCAATAAAGACAAAAAATATGGTTAGGATATTTTCTTAGCAGCCAGTTTCAATGTCCCTTCATCACAGTCAACACAGTTATTTATCCCGAAATGAGCATGGAATGGAATCAATACAAAAATATATTCCGAAATGATTAACGACACTTCACGCGCTGAAATGGCCGTTGAAGCATCGAAGTTATATAGGCTTGACCATATTTTCACTAATTTGTTTATTTTAAAATTGAAATACACACTTTTATTCATTTTAAACTTTTAAATATAATTAAAATATATCTTTAAATTAAATTCATTAGATTGTAAATTTTGCATTAAAGAATAGGTTATCAATTTCATCCTCAAAGTAATACCTTCCCTCCTAAATATAATTTTTAAAGTAATAAAAATATTTATGTAATTTCCAATATATTAAACATTCATCACTTTGATTCTTAAATTTATGTAGTTTAATAAGGTTTAAGGACCGTTTTGAAGGTTTTTTTTTTTTATAAAAAATTATGGATTAAATGTTGTTGGAGTACAAGTATAAGTAAAGTCTCACAATAAAAATAGAAAAGTTGAGCACCATATAAGTCAATGAGAAAATTTATAAATTTTTGCCTTAAAATTTTTGATTAAGATGTGGTGTTGAATTAATTTATATAATTACCCACAATATATTGATGTAAAATCTTTCCGATATTCATCCCTCGAAATTCTCAACACTTGTTAATATATTTTAATGTTTATTATTAATTAAAACTAAAAATTATAAAATCACATGAAACTAGTAACTTTTTTTAAGAAAAAACTTGTTAGTTAATAATTTTATTTTTTTTAATTGATATAAAATATTTAGTGATTTTATCAATACATAATGTTTATGAAGGGATCAGCTGATTAATTATTTTTATTAAAAAAATTCTTATATTTTTTTTCATATATAAAACTCAATGGAGATGTTATTTAAAGAATTTAAATATAATACCTTTGAATCAACTACTCTTGGATATTTCTCTTTTCTCTTGTCACAATAGTTGCAAGTGTGAAGAGTAAAGACAAGGCTTATGGCTTGTGGCTTGTGGCTTGTGACTAGTGAATAATATCCATTCTCCCTCCCTCTTTCTGGTATATATCTGCTTACTGACTTCGCTGACCGTTTTAACAAAACACGCAACACACAACTCATTATTCAGTCTTTCACACCATCACACACTCTCTCCACTGCAACTCACTAATTTGGAACTTCCATTTCCATCCTTTCTGCTCCAAGCTTCGTTTCGGTAATTTCATCAACAATTCCAATCCCGCGTTGCCCAAAACACTTCTCTTTGTTTTTTGTTTTTTCTGTTGAATTCAGTGAATGTGAAAAAATAAAAACCGAAAATGCTTCTACGTACGTGCATGTTTGATTATAGTTTGTACACTCCAAACTGAATATTATTCACTGATGATAATATTATATATTTGACAAAATCACGATTGAGGAGTGTTTTATTTGAACGTAATTTTGAGTGCCAAGCCTTGTTATGTTTGATGTTGAGCTTTCTAATTCAGTTTTGGACTATTTTTGTTTTGTTTCAGTTTTTTGTTTTGAGGAATTGGTTGTAGAATGTGTTGAAGAGAAATGGTTATGTGAGAGTGTTTGGTTTTGGAAGATAACATATCTTGATATGGATATAGCTTTTAGGTTACCACAGTCAAATGTGATATTGGATGGTTTGGATTCTTGCATTGTGTTTGGAGGGAGAGGTTTTGGTTGTGCTTTTCTCGGAAACTCGAGGACTATTCCGAAGGCTCGATTTAGTGGGGTGAACAAGATAGGTAGTAGGAGCAGTTCAAGAGTAGAATGCTTAGGAGATTTGAAAGTTTCGATTGGGAAGAGGGGTTTGTCTTGGAAGAATAATAGACTTTTTAGGAAGAATAGGGAAATTTGGTCAAAGTGTCAGGGTAATGATTCTTTATCATATGTCAATGGCAATGGACGGAATGTTGGTAGGGTGGAAGGTGCGGATGAGGACTCCAATTCCAGTGTTGAATTGAGTGAACCTTTGGGAGAAGAAGAAAAAGGGCAAGGAGGGAGGAAAGAAGATGGGGGTGAAGTAGAAATAGAGGTACAAAGTGTGGATGAATTGAAAGAACTGTTGCAAAAGGCCATGAAAGAATTAGAAGCTGCTAGAGTTAACAGCACCATTTTCGAGGAAAAGGTTAAGAAGATATCGGAGACTGCAATTTTTTTGCAGGATGAAGCAGCAAGTGCTTGGAACAATGTTACTTCTACCCTTGATGTCATCCAAGATATTGTGAGTCAAGAATTTGTTGCCAAAGAAGCTGTTCAGAAAGCAACTATGTCTCTTTCTCTGGCTGAGGCAAGGCTTCAAGTGGCCATGGACTCTTTGGAGGTTACAAAAGAAGTTTATGATACCCCACAAGGTTCTAACAAGAGTAATGGTGACAAAGATATAATTCAAGACGAGAAAGAACTTTTGGTTTCTCAGGAGGATGTCAGGGAATGCCAGACAAATTTAGTAAATTGTGAGAATGAGCTAAGATTCTTGCAATGTAGAAAGGAGGAGTTGCAGAATGAAGTGAACAAATTGCATGAAATTGCAGAACAGGCACAGCTGAAAGCAGCGAATGCAGAAGAAGATGTTGCAAACATAATGCTTCTGGCAGAGCAAGCTGTTGCTGCTGAACTCGAGGCTGCACAACACATGAATGATGCAGAGATTGCATTACAGAAATCAGACAAATCTGCCTCTAGTTTTAATGCTGATACCACAGACACTCTACAAGTACAAGATGTTGTGGCTATTCCTGAGGAGGAAGTGGTTCAAGGTTTATCTGGTGATGGTGTTGATAAAAGAGAGGTTAATTACTTAGTCGATGGTGAGCCTTTGCTTGCCATGCAATCACCAGAAACACAATCTAATAACACCAGCCAAAGTTTGGAAGACACGGTACAGTCTGATTATCTGAGTGATCATGAGAATGGCCAGTTTAGCTTAGACTCTCCTAAAGAAGCTGAAGTTGAAATAGAAAAGTCAAAGAATGTAGTTCAAACAAAAAAGCAGGAAACACAGAAAGATTCGACCAGAGATAGTTCACTGTTGGCTCCCAAGACATCATTGAAGAAGTCTTCCCGATTTTTTCCAGCATCATTCTTCTCTTTTACTGCAGATGAGACTGATTACACTCCAGCATCAGTTTTCCATGGTCTTGTGGAGTCTGCACAGAAGCAACTGCCCAAGCTGGTTGTTGGGTTATTGTTAATTGGAGCAGGGTGTGTGTGATCTTTCTTTATTTGATCTTTTTCTTGCTGTTATTTTTATTTCAACCTTTCTAGAAACAATCTTAAAAGTATATACATCATATTTTATGATAAGGAGTAAAAAATATGGAATATTAGGATGATAAATTTTAGATTGTGTGGCATGATAGAAAATATCAAGGGTAAAATATTCACTGGCTTGTTTAAAAACTGTTTGTGAAATTAAATTCATATCTTAGAATTTTATGCCTTTCTACGTGATATGCCAATTAGATGCACAGATCAATATGAAGGTTTTACTCTGTTGTTTTGAAGAAGTGGTGGAATTTTATTTCAGGCTTGTGCTCTACACCAGTAGAACAAAGAGGAGTACCCAGCTGCTTCAGCAGCCAGAAGTCATTGCAACCACTGTTGAAGAAGTTTCTTCAAGTGCAAAGCCATTGGTTAGAGAGCTTCAGGAGCTTCCCAGGAGAATTAAGAATATTATTGCATCATTACCTGATCAAGAGGTTTGCTTTCTTTGTTCTTATGCTTAATTATTAGGTTTTATCTGACTCTGCATGTTATTTATCCTAGGTGGATGAGGAGGAAGCCTCCCTCTTTGACATGCTCTGGTTACTACTTGCAAGTGTTGTATTTGTGCCAATATTTCAAAAGATTCCTGGAGGTAACTAGGTTGCCATGTTTTCTTAATGTTTGGTTAAAAGAATAATAAATTTGTTTGTCTAGATGTTATACTTTAGCTTGAGTTTGATTAGTCTCCCAACTCTATATATTGCTTAGGCCTTAGTGCTTACATGAAAATTTTGGTGTATAGATTATATCTGCTTCTTTTTTTAGCTCACATTTCTTTTCCTATCTCACCTTTTGTTAGTTTGATTATGATGATAAATGCCATTTATTAGTTTGATTATGATAATAAATGAAGTTGCAATGCTTGAAGAAAATTTGGTTACTTGAATTGAATAAAAAAAAGTGTTTCTCTTGTCAAAAGCTTCTAATCATTATCTGAATAATGTTTTGGGATACGGGATTTTTTTAAAAAGTCATAATAAAATTGATTGTCTGACAAGTCATCTACCTGCAACAATGTTAGGAAGTCCTGTTCTTGGCTACTTGGCTGCTGGTATCTTGATTGGGCCTTATGGTCTCTCTATCATTCGTCATGTTCATGGGACAAAAGCAATAGCTGAATTTGGAGTTGTTTTCCTGTTATTCAATATTGGCCTGGAGGTGGAGCTGCCTATAAGATCTTGTTCTGCCTCTTTGATCATTTTTGTTATAAAAAATAAACTGAAACTATGAACTGTATTTTTATAGCTCTCTGTTGAAAGGCTTAGTTCAATGAAGAAATATGTCTTTGGATTAGGCTCTGCTCAGGTGATGGGAAAAATCCATCTTCCACCCTTGTTGTTATTGTTCACTTAGGCTATTTTATTTATATGCTAGTAACGCACGAGCCAACAATTCTTAGCATGTATCGAAAAAATGTAGGTTTTGGTGACTGCTGTAGTTGTCGGCTTGGTGGCTCATTATATTTGTGGTCAAGCTGGTCCTGCTGCTATTGTCATTGGGAATGGCCTGGCATTATCATCAACTGCTGTTGTTCTGCAGGTAAATAACCTTACCTATGTTGGCTTTTAATTTACTCTGTACTATATGTTAACAGTGGGTTAAAGGTGCTGTTGATGTTGATGTTGACTATATGTTAACAGTCTACTACTCCAGCTTTATCCTTCTATTTAATGTAAATTCAAATAATGTGATGTCTACCTTTGTGAAAGTTATGTTTTCAAGTTTGCTGAGTCTTTCATGTAGCAATAATTCAATTGAGCTTGTTTTGCAGGTTTTACAGGAGAGAGGTGAGAGCACATCACGGCATGGAAGGGCTACATTTTCTGTTCTGCTTTTTCAGGTTACTTTGTAACTTACCATCTATCTAGAAACTGTAGGATTCTCTTGTAAAATAAAATATTCAATGATATAATATTTGCGATATGTAGTTGGCTAAACTTCGTCTTATATGAGGCATTTGCTTCAATTTTCCATACTATTGCATTTACCTTCTGGAATCTGGATAACCGGAACTGCATGTCTTGTAGTGGCAAAACTATGTTATTTTGTTAGCATAAAAACATATTTGCACCCCTATACAGTATAGAATTCTACACGGATCATATAGAAAGAATAGTGGTGCTTTTCACTTGTTTCTGCAGAAACTGATTACAAAGATATAGAGAGTAGAGAGAAAAGGTTTGTCTGAAAATATCTCAACTCCTTTGATAATTTTGTTGATGTGTTCACCAATTGGATTGGATTGGTTTTGAAGAGTAAAGTTATTCAATCATATCCCATTGTTTTTATTTTATTTAAGCATCCAATCAATTTGATCCTAAATTAAATCTGATCTAATTTATTCCAATCAAAAGTGGTTTGGATTGGATCAATTTTTTGGTTTTTGTATTTTTTTTAAAACTAATAAACAAACCTTGCAATACACGATAAATATATTAAAACCTAACTAAGTAATAAAATATCTAATTCCATAAGCCGATTGTTATAAGCCAAAAATTAATAATTTCATTTCAGATTCAATCTATTGAGAAAGAAAGAACTAATATTTTAAAGTTACAAACTAATGGAGAAAAAAAATTAGTCTAGTAATTTCATAAGTATCCACCAAGACAAGTATGAATGGTATGATAATTGCATTAATAAAAGTATATATGTGCACATAAGTTTGATTTGGATTGGATTGAATTGGTTTTCAAAATTGAAATTTGAATCTGAATTCTGAAACACATTCCAATTAAAAAAATTGTTTTTTCTGCAGTATTCAGTTTGTTTCATTTTCAACTTTGTGGTTTGGTTTTTTGTGGTTTAAGTTGGATTGAATTGGTTTATGAACACTCCTTGTTTAGTAGATTGGTTTATGTTGGATTGACACTTATTCAGTTTGTTCATATAGATTCTCAACTAGCATCCTTGTTGTATCTATCTTGTGATTGTTATATCAATCTGTTGTATTTTTATCTCTTAGCCATTTTTTATATTCCAATATTTTGACCAAAACTGACTATTGTGTGTTTGTTTCTATTCAGGATTTGGCTGTTGTTGTCTTGCTAATACTCATACCTCTTATTTCACCTAATTCTTCCAAAGGAGGGGTAAGTTTTTCTATACTTTATCTTAAAATATGTATATCAGACAATTGACAGTATTGTGAACACGGCTACTTAAAGTTGCATGAACTCCTGTGTAGGTAGCACAAGACAGTTTGTGACAAGGGTGTTCTGATTTTATTTTTTTATGTTGTATGTATCAAAAGGACCAAAACACAGTTCACTGTTTCTGATTAAAGGCGGTTCATGTTAAAAGCTTGATTGAAAGCCAATGACTTCACCTTACTTCTCTCATTGTCATCATCATCTATGTTGTCTTTTTGTGAAATACCAATCTCTGTTTTCAGGTTGGTTTCCAAGCCATTGCTGAAGCTCTTGGTCTGGCTGCTGTTAAGGCAGTGGTTGCTATTTCAGCCATAATTGCAGGTGGACGATTGGTAAGAAATATTCAGAACAGAGGTGTAGATGTGCTATTTCTAATTATTAAAATATTCTCCAATCTGGATAGCTGATGTTTAATTTTTCTGATTAAAGGAAATATTTACTTTTTTCTTGTCAATTTATCTATTTTTGTTTCTAGTAATCTTTATATAATTATTTTGTTAAATTCATCTTATTATTTTTGGTACAATTTTCTTTTCGATCGGCAAAAATATGTATGTATTATATGTAAATATATATATATAAAATCAGTACAAGTAGTATTAATATCTGTAAGATTACATGTTGTCTATGTAAGATTACCATAACCCCCATCTCTGAGCACACTGTAAAACCCATTACAAAAAGTATCTATGGTTTAATCCCCCCCATACAAGAATCCACATTTAATATTACTGGACCAAAAGTGGAACAAAATCCTTATCTAAATATCTAAGCCACGTCCAGCAGAAGAAAATTGCATCCTCCATCAATTTCTGTCCATTAAAATCCTCATTTGAGAATACAATTCTGTTTCTATGATTCCAAATGCACCATGTGAGGGCAGCCCACCAAATCCACCATCTGTTTTGGACAATTCCTGATGAATTACAGTATGAATGTTGTAGAAAATGTTCCTTAGGTGATGTAGGGAACACAGTTACAATCTCTGTCCATGCACGGCTCTCCCACCATAAAGGCATTATTCTTTGGCAGCCAAAAAATATGTGGGACGCTTCCTCCTCATGACTCAAACAAAACGAGCAGTGGTAGTCTTCTAGGTGCACATTCCTTCTCCTTAGGTTTGCTGTTGTTGGTAGTGTATCCCTAACCAGCCTCCAAACAAAGTGTGCTACCTTGCTTGGAATTTTCATTTTCCAAATTAGTGTGAATGCCCCGTCTTCGTTCTCATCCGCCACAGCTTCATTAAGCAAATGATATCCACTTCCCACTGAGTACAGCTGACTCACATTCCCCTTCCAAATCCATCTGTCTTGTTGATTAGGCTGAACCCTCAACTCCTAAATATCCTCCATAAAGCTAGCTGCTAGTTCCATCTCCCCTTCCAACATCATTCTCCGCACACAAAATTCCATTCCCACGATTCCCCCACCTCAAAGCCCATCTGCTGAATAGTGTGATGTTGCTATTGAGATATACAATATAATCTTGGGTATTTCTCCTTCAAAGATAATCCCTCCTCCCTCCACCTATCATCCTAAAATTTTACCTGCAACCCATATCCTATTTTCCACTTCACACCTTCATTGAGCCACCCACCTTCCTCCTCCGAACCGCACACAAAACACAAATCCCACCACCATATCGATTCCTTGTGGTTCCTCCTCACCTCATCTAAGTTTCTCCATCTCCCATACTTCAACTCCAAAACCTTTGCCCATAATTCGCCAGTATGATGAAACAGGTTTCAGTGCTACTTACCGAGTAGTGCTCGGTTAAAAGACGCAAGATCCCACACCCCTAGACCACCTTTCTCCTTAGGGAGACATATTGTCTCCCACTTCACCCACGCCAACTTCTTCTTATCCTCTCCTTCACCCCAAAGAAACGATCGTTGTAGCCGCACCAGCTTATCCACCACCTTCTTAGGGACCTTGAAAAAGGAAAAGAAAAAAAATAGGTATTGAATTAAGGATGATTGACTTTATCAAAGTCACCCTTCCCCCAAAAGATAAGTTTCTTTGTTTCCACTTTGAAAGTTTTCTCTCACACTTAGAGATAATCGGATCCCATATCTCACTAAGCCTTGGGTTTACCCCTATGGGGATTCCTAGGTAAGAAAAAGGCAATGACAAGAGTTTTGGTACAAATTACTGACCATGTCCCCCAGATTGTATATTTTACAATGATCTTTGATCTGTAAGATGTTGTACACTTTCACATATTCTACTTATTGTGATGGATGGAAATTACCAAATAGTACTACTTATCATCGATGGAATACATAAACTCAGTTGCTTATATTGGTTGGGGCGAGTTTTGCACTGTAGTGTCGAACATTGAGGTCTTGGTGGAAGTTTCTAGGCCTAGTGGAATTAAATGGAGCAGGCATTTAGCATATTTAATGCTAAGTGTATCAAAATCCTATATATCATATAAAATATTTTTTATCCTCCAAAGGGTAAGCTCTATATTTATGGGTTCATTAGGAAGGCATGTTATAACTATCATTGATTGCACTATAACTTTTGCTATGTAATTTTCCCACTTCTTTGCAGCTCCTTCGACCTATATATAAGCAGATTGCAGAGAATCAAAATGCAGAAATATTTTCTGCCAATACACTCTTTGTTATTCTTGGGACTAGCCTTCTCACAGCTAGGGTAGGTGTTCGTACCAATGTTTTTCCTTTCCCGTATTTCCCCTTTGTTTGGGTTTTTGAGCTTAGCCAAGGTTTGGCAGTTTTCAACAGTTATTCTTGTGTCCGTTGAAGTGATGAGATGCCTTTTTCTTTTTTTGGTGTGCCAACCTTACTTTTTACCTTTTTTTTAATATAATTTTTCCTTACTTAAAACAGGCTGGACTTTCCATGGCATTGGGGGCATTTTTGGCCGGTTTACTACTGGCAGAAACTGAGTTTTCCTTACAGGTTGAATCTGATATTGCTCCATATCGTGGCCTTCTATTGGGTCTCTTCTTTATGACGGTTTGTGCTTAATATTCAAATTCAAAAAATAACTAGTTGTATTGTGTATTTATTCATGCAACATATATCTATTTTATAGTTTGTTAGTATGCTGTTCAATTGCTTATGTTGGAATAATTCTTATGAGAATCTTCAACAGCAACAAATGGGTGCCTTGAGATTTCTGACTTTCTGAGCAAGCTAGCTTCAATCTGTATAATTGATGGAAAGTAATTTTTGTGATTTTTCAGGTTGGAATGTCAATTGATCCAAAACTTCTTGTTTCAAACTTTCCAGTCATTACAGGGACCCTGGGACTCTTGATATTTGGAAAAACTTTGTTGGTTTCTTTAATCGGAAGAGCTTTTGGTATATCTCTCATTTCTGCTATCAGAGTGGGTCTTCTTCTTGCCCCGGGAGGAGAATTTGCATTTGTGGCTTTTGGTGAAGCTGTTAATCAGGTTTTTGTCCTTGAAAACTGTTTTGCTTTCCTAGAGTTCTCTGGATTATAAATAATTATTATATTTATTTAAAATAAATAATTTTGCTTTTGTTGTTTTTGACACTATGCATCTTGATACTTTTAACTTCAACTTTTTTTTGGAGGTTTATGATTATGGTCAGTTTTCTTGGAAAATAATCTGTTAAGTGGATTAATATGTTATCACCATTTACCAGTCAAGTGTTAATAAAATTGGGTTATCTCTTGCTGTTATTTTGACATTTTATGACTCAAATAAGTTTTCAAGTGCAATGTCATCTGTTTTTGCGTTGCCCAGACATCCATGGGGCCCTTAACATTTCTCCTCATTGAAATTTAATTTTCTATAAAAACTAACATTTTTGCTATTCGATACTTATGCAGGGCATAATGTCTTCCCAGTTGTCCTCTTTACTGTTTCTTGTTGTGGGAATTTCAATGGCTCTCACTCCATGGCTAGCTGAAGGAGGTCAGCTCCTTGCCTCCCGTTTTGAGTTACATGATGTTCGAAGTTTATTACCTGTGGAAAGTGAGGTAAGATCAGTTACTGACAGGGCTTTATATTAACTGCAAAAGGCTGTGAAATTTATAGCTATAGAACTACCATTGCTGGTGGACTGACTGCTGTCTTTTTAATTTTACAACTCAATGAATGGATTGTATGTTGTGTTGCATGAAATAGCAGGTCTTGCCAGGAGTGTATAATGCAGCTGGGTAGTATCTACTATCTGCAAACAGTAGTAAAATAAAAAGATAGAGAAATGCTTTCTTACACCCAGGATAAGATTTTCTCTTTAAAAGTTATCATTTTCCACCCAGAAAAAATTCATAAATTTGTTTGGGTCTCATTGACCATGTGAATCCCATTGAGAATCAACTGGTAGCAATAAGAAAAAGGCGTGAAATCTTTGATTTATTATCAGAGAAACTGAAGGTAATATAAGTGAACAATTTCAAAGGCAACCAAGGCAGTTAACTTTGCTACAAGGTCAGTCAATTACAGTCAAGCAAGCTCTCACTGCCTTGTGCTATGCCTTTTATTTTTTCTGTCAAGCACATCTATTTCTTACATTTGAAATATTATTATTCTCTATGCTCTTTTAATCGCCTGATTGACTTTCTCCAATTAGTTAATCATATTTATTATCTCCTATTTAGTCTTAGGAGATTCTACAGTAATGTTTCCTATGATTTTCTTTGTAGACAATGGATGTAGTTAGACCATATTGATTCAACATTTGTTATTTTTTACTTAGATTTGACATGTAAAATTAGTTATTGATTTCGTTTTGGAGGACATCTTTTACAGACAGATGATCTGCAAAATCATATCATTATTTGTGGATTTGGGAGAGTTGGACAGGTGAGTTCTTTCTTTCTTGGATTAATTAATTTTACTAATTTATCATTTTGTTATTTATATATAACAGTTTACCATTTTTTTATTTCCAGATCATTGCACAACTTCTTTCCGAGCAACTTATTCCTTTTGTTGCACTAGATGTGAGAAGGTAACTCAATACTAACTGAAAATATTGTTTTTCTTGTTATTGTATCTTAACTAACATCCTTCCATTAATGATTTTGTAACTATTAAGTGATTTTTAAGATTAATGTATCTTATTTATGTTGAAAAAGAAAACATTACTGGACAGAATTGTAATTGTTAAATGATATTCTAAACTCGGCCTCCCAATGGAAAAAAAGAAAAGACAAGTATGATATTGTGTCTCTTTCTTTATGCATGAGGTATCTAGATGTGCTGTTTGCTTGTGCATCAGTTTCTGACTTTCTTGGAGGCATTAAAAGCTTCATGGAAAAATAAATTGATTTTACTGTCTTTCTGAATTGTTAGATTCTGTGTATTTCTCAATAATTGAATAAAGATAAATCCCCAGATTGGTTGGTTCCTTGCTAAGTAATGGGGGTGCTTAGTGACCAGGATGGAAAAATCTTTGGATGATTGTCAAGATTATCCTATAGTTTTCTCCAAAGATACGTGAACTACCATATATCATGTAACCGGTCTTCATATTTACCAATGTCTTCAGTGATAGAGTGACAATTGGACGTTCCCTGGATCTCCCTGTGTACTTTGGAGATGCTGGTAGTCGAGAGGTAGTGCATATGACTTCAGTACTTGAGCTTGCATGCATGTTCATTACTTGACTGTTTTGTAATGCATGATAAGGTCCTACACAAGGTTGGGGCTGAAAGGGCAAGCGCTGCTGCGGTAACTCTGGATTCCCCTGGAGCAAATTATAGAACAGTTTGGGCTCTAAGCAAGCACTTCCCAAACGTGAAGACTTTTGTTCGTGCTCATGATGTTGATCATGGATTGAATTTAGAAAAGGCTGGAGCTACCGCTGTAATATTCTATTACCTTTTCTATTATTAATGTTATTTATGATTGCCTTATTGGATAATTTTGAAAGTGTTTTTCTTTACTACTGCATATTTAGATTTAGCCAAAATACTCACTGTTAATCTTGTCTGTCTTATTTCTTTATCTCTCTGCCACTTGCATTTGCAGGTTGTCCCAGAGACCTTGGAACCAAGTCTTCAACTAGCAGCTGCTGTGCTTGCGCAGGTAACTCTCACCTGATGTAGTTGAATCTGTCACATTGCCTGAACTTTTGTTTATTTTCTCTTCATTGCATAAATAATTTACTTAGTTTCTGGTTAAATTTTCTCAGAAATAGTATGAGTATACTTTTGCTCTTTATGGTAAAATTGGTCATACATCTCATTGAAGACCCTTGATGTTCTTACAATTGAGAAGTGAGGGAAAACTGAAAATAAAATAACATGTTTAATTTAGCCCTTATCAGAATGGAAACATACAAAAGTTTCTTATCATATGATATAGCTTGTTGATGAACCCAGTTAACTAAGCATTTCTTTCTCAGGCTAAACTTCCTACATCGGAGATTGCAGCAACTATAAATGAATTCAGATCCCGCCATCTTTCTGAGCTCACTGAAGTACGTGTTTCTTTTAATCACATGCACAATTACTATATATCAACTCTCATGTTGGATTTTGCATGATCACATAATACTCATTCACTTTTTGTATATCATTGATGTTTGAATGAAATTATGTTACTTTTTGTTTTGTTTATTCAGCTATCCGAAACAAATGGAACTTCTTTTGGATATGGATATAATAGAACTACGAGCAAAGCCAAATCTCAATCCCCAGATTCATCAGATGATACTCAAGTCTCTGAAGGTAAACTGGCGACATGAAGATTGCCCCATATATACAAAGTGGAAGGTAAAAGAAAACAGAAAAGTGAAAAATTGTATAGCATCAGAGTAAATGTTCCATCATGATGTACAGAAATATATATCTGCATAAAAAATTTTGATTAATCATCCTTAAATTTCAGCTGAGGATGTTGTCCTTGTTTTATGTGGCATTGATTTTGTTTCATATTCTTTGGCTTTCGAAAATTGTGTATAATACGGAGTCATATTTCCATTGTTTTATCAAGAGCAATGACATCCCTGAACAAGTAGTGCTACTCCAGATATTTGAGAATCGTTTTACATGAGTAGTTTTAGTAGTTATTATCATTCACATTGAATAGCATGTCGTATCCTAATATCATTTATTGAGTCTTTAATTTTATTTTAAATTTTTATTCCTTTTAACTATTGTTCTTTTAAAAAAAATTGATTTAACTATTAGCCCCAAAAATTCTTTTTCCATACTATCAACTTATTCTCATTTTATCTTTATATGTAATTGTCTACTTGGTTTTCTTAATCTATCTTTATTTTCAATTTGAATTTCAATATTTTAAAAAGGTTGACTAATAATCACAAGTGTTTATTTTGATATTATTATTATTATTTAATTGAAATGTAATCCTTATTTATTTTTAAAAAATACAATTGATTAATTTTGTATTAATTTGGTTTGCAATGTAAGGGCAATAATAAATCAAGAAAGTGCAGGTGCAATAGTATCAGTCTTTTAAGTTGTAGACATAAATGAAAAAACAATTGAAGCTTAATTTTTTTTTAGCATATACAAATAGAGAAAAAGGGTTATATCCTCTCAATATAAAAAAAAAATTATGCACTCATTCAATTCAATTACAATCTATCATGTATGATAAATTTGTTAATTTTTAAAATAATTATTTTAAAGTAATTCAAACAATAATTTGTGATGGATGAAAATGTAAAATTATTTTACACTATCAATACATAGATACTAAACTTTAAGTTATAATACTTCCAATCATTTTTATAAGAAACAAATTTTAGTGTAAAATAAACTAAAATTTGTTTATTGTAAAAACGATCAAGGAGTATTTTATTAATGAGTAAAATTGACACATAAGTGAACTATTTCAATTTATACTTTTATAAATTTATATTAAAAGTTAACTTGATTTTATAAATAAATAAAATTCATAAATGACAAATATTTTAGTTAATTATTATAATAACTGTCTTATAGTCATAATTGTGAATAAATTTTAACTACTTGTTAGTATAAAAAAATTATCCAGCAAATACATGAAAATTAAATTAATCATTTTATCATAAAATGTATACAAAACTATTGTAATAAATACAAAAAATTATTGGTAACGGTATTCACAAAAAAAATACAAAATATTTAATAGAACTAAATTAATAATAAGTAAAAGATAAAAGCTAAAGTAAGATTTTTTTTTTTTGCAATCTAATTTGAACACATTAATAAAGTCCTTTAAAAAAAATAAAGTAATGGATCGTATATTATTTGATATTTTTCTCCCAATTTGAATATTCTAAAAGTCTTTTTTATCTTAATATATCTACATGGATTTTTTTAATCTAATTTTAACACATTAAAGTAATAGATCATATTTTACTTGATCTTTTTATGTCAATTTGAATATTTGAAAGGTATTTTTTTATTAATCTTAATAATATATCTGCATCGATTGTTTTTATTTAATAAGATAATCTTTCCTTTTTAAAATTTTAACTGAATGTTCGTTTGGTGCCGTAGAAGCCAAAGTAGCCGTTACAGAAAGAGAAGGAAAGAAGATTACGCGCGCGCCTAATGCCAAACCAAACCCTATATAAATCAAACAACAGACACGCACTCTGCATTAGGAAAGGGTGAAAAGAAAACAAAGAAAAAGAAGAGAAAGAATTAAGGGTTTCTTTACCATTGAAAAGAAAGAAGAGAAGAATGATAGGAGGTAACAGAAGCATTGAGCTTGAAGATGATAAGGAGGAACTGAAAGTTGGAGGGAACCTTCATTCAACTAACTTCTTCTCTATCAGTGTTAGAGAACAACGCCACTATTCCATCACACAACAACACTCTCACTCCCTTTCTTAACAGAACCGCCAATCAGAGGTTGTTTCTTATCATTAAAATATCCATACGTATCTGTAGCTTGTTTCTCCTCGGACTTACCATATATGAAAAGGGAGATTGGATTAACATTTCAAGAAAAGTTGTTGAGACTAAAACTCCTACTCAAATTGCTAGTCATGCTCAAAATATTTTATCCGTCAGGCATCGAACATTAGAGGCAAGAGAAGAAGCATTCATGACTTTGACTAGCAGAATTCGGTTGCTTCTCCAAATCTTGCAATGCAACTGTTACATGGAATGCATCATTCAGCCAATCAATCAGCAACAATAGGTTCCATGCAGTGCAACAAATCAATCCAAAGTAGCATGATAGTTTATTTTGATCTTTGTTCATTTACAATATTTGAAATTGTTGGATACATAGTTTTTTATTTATTAGTTGTTAGATACATAGTTAGTGACTATGTTTGAAATTGTTAAAGAAAAGTTAGGATTAATAATAATTGTGGAATTTTTATAGCAGCAAAATTGATGTTTCATCATTGTGTTTGAACAGAAATATATAGCACAATTTTGATTAATCTTCCCTAAATTTCTTTCTGAGGATGATGAGTGATCGCAAATAGCTAACACTTAATCTTAAACTCTTCTAAACAAATTGAAGTTGAAATAGAGAAGTCAAATAATGTAGTTCAGACCAAAAAACAGGAAACACAACAAGTATTTTATTGATATTGATATTTCAAAAGATTCCTGGAGGTAACTAGGTTGACATGTTTTCTTAATGTTGGATTGAACATAGTCCGTCAAACAATTACAAAGTTGTTTGTCTAAACGTTACACTTTAACTCGAATTTCATTAGGCACAAAACTCTAAATATTGCTTACATGAAACTTAGATTATATCTGCGCCTTCTTTTTAGCCCACCTTTCTTTTCCGTGTCACCATTTGTTAGTTTGATAATGATAATAAATGACATTTGTTAGTTTGATTATAACAATAATGAAGTTGTAATGCTTGAAGAAAATTTGGATACTTGAGTTAAATAACAAAAATGTTTCTCTTGCATAGGCTTCCAATCATTATCTGAAATTCCAAATAATATTTTGCGGTATGGATTTTTTCAAGTCATAACTTGATAAAATTGAATGTATGACATGGCACCTACCAGCAACATTGTTTAGACAGCCCTGTTCTTGGATACTTGCCTTTCTAGTATCTTTTTTAGCATGTATGGAAAAATTTAGGTTTTTGGTGATCGCTATAATTGTGTCTCGGTGACTTGTTGGTCATGGATTCGAATCCGGAAACAGACTATTTGCATATGCAAGGGTAAGGCTGCGTACAATATCTCTCCCTCTTACCTTCGCATAGCGAGGAACATCTGCACAATGGAATACTTAGTTATTTGTTGGTGACTGCTATAGTTGTCGGCTTGGAGGCTCATTATATTTGTGGTCAAGCTGACCCTGCTGCTATTGCCATTGGGAATGTCGTGGCATTATCATCATCTGCTGTTGTTCTTCAGGTAAATAACCTTTAGCTCTGTTGGCTTTTAACTTTTACTGTGCTATATGTTAACAGTCTACTACTCCAGCTTTATGCTTCTATTTAATGTAAATTCAAATAAGGTGATATCTACCTTTCTTTGGCCTGCAGGTGTTAGCATTGACTTTATGGTTGTCATTACTTAATAAGCTTGAGGGTCATAGCTGTAACAGATGTCCCGCTTTAAAATATTTCAAGGCTGTTTTTTCTATTTGAAAGTTATGTTTTTAGGTCGGCTGAGTCTGTCACGTAGCAATAATTCAATTGAACTTGTTTTGCAGGTTTTACAAGGGAGAGGTTAGAGCACATCACGGCTTTATTTATGCTTCAATGTTGAGCTACCACCACACAGATTGCAAAAGCAAAAGAGCCAATAGCTAGCAAGTTGCACTTTGTGGAAGGAGAAGACTATGTCCTCTGTTTATGTATTCTGATTTTTTATTTATTAAGAATAACAAATTCACTTCTTTTTTTTTTATATAGAAAACAAGTACCACTAGTCCAAGAATACTAGAAAGTAATTGAAAATATTTCAACAACAAAATTAAACTAAAATTTTAAAATTCATGTTTACTAATTCCAAATGGATCGAAGTACAAGGAGTATGAACACATTTTCACCTATATAAAATAATAAAATAGATTTTGAAGTATGATATATACAAATACAAGAAAAATACAAAATTTGTCATCTTCATATTTAATATTGAAAGATATACATCATAAATGAGAAACATTGCATCCCGGCTTGGGTATTGTTTTTATTACATGCATAGAAAACATTTGTCTTATCCATATTTTCTAGTAAAAGATGCACATAAATGACAACCATGACAGCTATATATGCAATAAGGCTCACCGCAAGAAATTAAGTAATTGGAAATTTGTGCATGCTAAACACGACCAAATTAAATAAATAAAAAATTAAAACTCTTGCTGAGTAATTCCAACTGGATCAAACTTAAAGGAGTATGAACACATTTCCATCTCTATAAAATAATAAAACAAATTTTTAAATATGAACACAAGAATAATGCAGCATACTTCTTTTTCATATTTAATATTAAAAGAGTTGCATAGCAGGCATGTTCGGTCGGGAATTCTTGTAAACTTTTAGTCTTATTTATAGTATTTTACTATGAAAAGAATGGCATTGACAACCACAACAAGCATGCAATAGCTTACTTGAAAGTTGAAACTGAAGATGGGAGAAGCTACAGAAAGGTAATTCTATTATTGTCGAACTAAAATCTTACATTTTCTGAATCACTTTAACCTTTATGGTGTTAAATTTGTCAGATATGCAGTTGTGACGGGTGCAAATAAAGGAATTGGATTCGAGATAGTTAGAAAGTTGGCTTCAGCTGGAATCAAAGTGTTGCTCACAGCAAGAAATGAGAATAGGGGTCTCCAAGCTCTGGAAACACTCAAAGACTCAGATCTATCTCACCTTGTACTGTTTCATCAGTTGGATGTGGCTGATGCAACAAGTGTAGCTTCTTTGGCAGATTTTGTCAAATCCAAATTTGGGAAACTTGATATTCTGGTAACATGCAACTTTTGATACTCCTCTCCTTTTATGTTTTGTTGGTTTTAAATGAAAGTTTGTCGCAACAATCATATAAGTCTGCATGTTTGTGCTTCAGTTAAAAATGAAAGGAAGCACTCCTTTAACATGATGAACTACAGAACTGGGAAATGCATGCTCCGTTTGTATGATTCTTGTTGGGAAGTCTCCTTAATTGCAAGCACTCATAGCCCACCTTAGATGTGTCAGGTAGCCCTGGGTAGAAGGAGATCTGATGGAGATCTTGTAGTGACTAGTGATATGGTCAAAATAGAATATTATTTTTATTATAACTAATCAGTAACCCGTGCGTTCTCACAGGATATACTAATTTGTTGCGCTCCGTTCCGTTTTAAATTGGAAAACTATTTTTATAATAAGTAAACATATAAATATTTTAGAAATAAATAAAATGATTAATTTATAATAGGAATAAGTAATTATCTTTGTTGTGTGTAATATAAATATATGACAATTATAAGTAAACACACAAATGAAAATTATAACACTTATTTGTGTATATCTTTTGTCTTCGATTGCCTTTGTTAGCATTCATTTTACATGTGTAATAAAGAAATATTATTTAATAACAATAAGTATATAGTTGTAGTGTAATATAATTGTAGGCACTTGATAATCAATTTGTAATGTAGTATTCTTTAACAATTTTGTTAATATCTTACAAAATTCTAGCATAGAAATAAAATATTGTCTATAAATGTAACTAATAGGTCACAACAATTTCAAAAAGATTAAAAATTTGAGTGAATCATGACTAATGCATCGTTGATTGAGAACCTGTTAGAATTTCAATTCATATAATCACTATAAGATAAAAATATAAGATGGATAGAAAAAATGAAAAAATTAGCTTGAAACAAAAATACTAATTTTCAATCTAAACAAGAATTGTAATATGTAGCAAACAACTTTCAGTTATGAACTTAAATTAAAGAAAACAACTGAAAACTTTATGCAAAATTAATATTATGCTATTAAATTTCTCATTTGTTTAGGTCTTCTCTTTCAATTTACCCAAGTAATATCTTCATTTCTCTCCATTTTGTCCTGCATCTTTTCTCCACTCTGAACCTTCATCTTCTACTCAATCATCAATTGAATTACTTTTAATCACTTCTGTTTGTGTCAATGCTAACTTTTATAGAGATCTGCATCAAATTTCACAATTGAACATTCTATTTATCTTTTACCCGTTTACCTAAATTTCTGTAATAAATATTAGTTTCCATTTACTAACTTTTTTAAACAAATATAATTGAACTATTGATTATAAATAAGAGTAATATTAACAAAAGATAAGCAACAACAACCAAAGATTGTATGTGAAATTTTCTTACTCTATAAAATAATACCAAATCGACGGAATCAACTGAAAAGTTCACATGTGAAAAGTAGTCTCAAAAGTGTCATAAATTTAAAAGTAAAATGAGAAATAAGGAAACATACCCAAAAATGTCATTTTGACATTTGATCAAACACATAATTTGCAACCAATAAATCAGTCTAGAACAAAATCAAATAAATATTTAAAAAATTATCCAATTCCCATCTATTTTTATAAAGATTCGTTTAGTATCTTTTTTCATAAAATACTTTAAACCATAGGTCATATCAAATAAACTTTTTTAACAAATTTAGTCCATATTCACAATATCAGATAAATTTTGATGAAGGAGAAAAAAACAAAGAAAGCAATTAGGCCAAACCAAAATCAACCAAGAAAATAGAAACTAAGAAAATTGTTCACCTTTGTCGCTACATATCACTATAAATCATGAAAAAATTATGAAGAAGTTGTAGTTAGTGACTAGCAAAGGCATCTTCAACGAGCATTGCGATGTTGAATGGTTAACGGAGAAGTAAGAAGATATTTCACTAGTTTATTTTTAGAAAAGAGAAAATAAATTAAGTGAATGAAAAAGGTAAGAGAAGAGAGAAAAATGGTGAGAATCGAGAAAAAAAAGATGATAAGAAAGATATTTGAAAACACATAACTCTTAAAAAAGTAGTTAAGACAACATATCAATTAGACTTGAAAGATATTTAAAAAACTGCAAGATTTAGTATAGTTTATTAATGAAAAAATGGATGTGTAGCAAAAATAAAAGAAAGAAAGAAGTTAAGTTTAATAATACTTTTTTCTTATTGTGATAATATACCCCTGTTAAAATTAGGTCATAAGCAATTGATCCACTTAAGGTTCTATCTTTTGTCACGCCTGTGCAAACCTGTCAATAATTAGACTAAGCCAATTGAGGTGATAACCAACAACATTAAGAAATATGAAGGACCCAAAGGAGAAAATTGTGAAAATCATAATATAAAATGAAAGGAGATCACTGCACTCTAGACAGTTGTCAAGTAACTTAATAAAAGAAAGAAAGAAGTGAAGTTCAATAATAATTTTTTCTTCTTGTGATAATACACCTCTGTTGAAATTAGGTCTTAAATTAGATTCAGTCAATTGAAATGAGAATCAACAATATTGAGAAATGTGAAAGATCCAATTAGGAGATTGTGAAAATCATAACTAAAATGAAAGAAAATCACTGCACTTAGCAAGTCTTTAGACAATTGTCAAGTAAATAAGAGAGAAATTACTACATTATTATCAGTGATTTAAAGATTTTTCGGAAGGAAAAATTGAAATAATATTGAGATTTTGTATTTTTGTAACTGACTAGTACAATACCCTGCATACACAGGTAGTATCACTGCCTACGCATTAAAGAGATAACATGTGAGAGGGATGAAAGAAATGATATAATGAGTATTTAAGATTTAAAATGAAATATTAATTTACCTATCAAAAGGGATTGCAATTAACAAGTTTTAATTTGGAAATATTGGAGTGCATTTATCAAAAGGTGGTGCAATGAGCAAGTTTTAATTGGGGAATATTGGAGTACACTTATTAAAAAGGGTGCAATTAGTGGATTTAAGTCTAATTACCATTTTGCCCCTATTTTTTGCCAAGTGTCAATAATATATAATGTCCAATTTGGTATTAGTGGTACCGGTATGTGAAAAGATGAGGGAGCATAGGTTGAGGTGGTTTGAGCACGTTATGAGACAACCATTGGATGCTCCCGTAAAAACAAAAGTTTGTTACCAAGAGCTCGATACAAAGAGAGGTAGAGGTCGACCGAAACGTACATGAGAAAGGTAGTTAAACAAGACTTAATGAAGTGTGATATAGATTGACGGATGGTATGTCATAGGACGGAGTGGAGAAAAGCTATAAGCTTGGTGGAGGGTTAAACGCATTAGTAGTTCTATATTCTAGTTGTTTCCCTTGTTTTAGTTATTTTCCTCTTTATTTTCTCTCTCTTTCCTTCACCCCTCTTTTATTTTAGCTTATTATTCATCTCTTGTCTTATTTCCACTTTTTTATTCCCCTCTCTCTTTCTCTTTCTTTTTCTTTTTTTCCAATCTATCATTTGGTTTATCTACCATCGACTCCAATTAACTTAGGTTAAAGATGTTGTTGATGTTGATATCCAATTTGGTAATTGTGCTGGTAGTCTCTTTTTATATAAGTATATTAGATTTTTTTTATCAACAAATGTTAGTTGTTAGTTTGCTAGTTTTTGTTAGCAGGAGATTCAGACCCATGACCTATTCTAACCTCCGTTCACCTTTTATCATCTAACCAACCTTATATCTCCCTAAATAGAGCATATAAGTCTTTTAAGCTGATTTTGTAGGGTTAAGTTAGGTCCAAACCCATTTGTAAGAATTCTGAATATCCACTTTTGATTTTCTCTTAGTTTTCATTGCATGTTAGTGCCTTATCTTTCTGCTGCTGTTATTCATCCTTAAGAATGTTATTTGTGTAAGTCTTCATGCATACTTCTTCTTGTTAGCCATTGTTATTAGACTTTGAATATTTCTTGGACTTATCATAGTTATTCCTCTTGCTGAATGTCCACAACATGTTTTGTTCCTTCGCCATTCCATGCTTAAGAAATGAAAACTTTTTGTTTGCTTATTATTGAATGTTCACAAGATAGGAAGATTCGTCATGTCCCATTGCTTTGAAGCTTTAACATTCTCTGCTAGTTACTCTTTTGAGGTACTGGAAGAGGTATTTTCATTGGATAGAAATTGTTTAGTGCTGTTAAATTGTTTTGCTACTCTTTTGTTACTGGTGATGGTGTTTCGTTGGATCGAAATTGTTCAGTGCTGTTAGTGTGAATTAAACATTGCTTTTAATGATACTTTTTAAGATAGAAGGGTCACTATGTGATGACTATGCTTTTTGCTTCTTGTATTCTGTTAGTATTTGGTATTAAGTAAGCTTCAATTGTCATTTGATCAATTTGACAGATTTCTTTTATATGTAGTTCCTGAGTTATGAAAAAAATTCTTGATTGCTTTGAAGGGAATCTCATTCAAGACCTCTTGCCCTCTCATTTTGATGTTTGCATATTTCATTAAGAAAATTTGTTCAATACAGATTAACAATGCAGGGATTGGTGGAGTTGTAATTGATGACACTGATTTAATCACTACAGCCATCATGAATCGTGGGGTAAGTATGTTGGTCGTGTTCTGAAATCTAGTTAATACAAGTGGAAAGTTGCAGTGTCCATGCCCTCACTCTCTTATGCTTTTCAGTTCCATTTTTTGGGGTTATGGGAAGTGCTAGATGTGATCTTTCATAATGAGCATGGTCCTCTATAATGCACTGAAATTGATTACTAAAACTAAACTTTATGTTGAGGTCTCGCATTGACTATAGAT